>MEJB01000092.1:811409-905802 GCA_001752375.1 Rhazya stricta
TATATATATGAGACTTCAATTAAAAGTTAACAAACTAGAATCCATTAATAGTAGAAGAATTTAACATCCAAAAGTGAAAATCTAGTTGATGTTCTAATGGTCATAATTGATTCAAGTACTTTGGAAAACTAATAGTAAAATTATGATAGGCTAATGAAAATTGTTAATATTTATATAAATCTTCCAACAAGTTGGCACAAAGTACCTTCAATTTCCTTCATTCCTCATCATCCTAAAAAAACCCGCACAACAGTAAGTAAAATTGGAAAGAAAAAATGATTCATTATATCAAGAATTATAGAGATAATCATTTCAGTACAAAAACCAATATACTATTTTAAAAAGGTGGTAGAGTTTCCTCTGCAATATAGATGTTTTCTATGCACTAAGGCCACAATATTCATTAGCACAATTGCAAACATCYTCCACATATTAAACTATAAATTCCCTCTATCGACCATGTTTTTAGATTTCTTCTAWGTTTGGTAGGGGTAGATGGGTTAAAAGAAACAAATATTGACTTATCAAGAATAGCTATCTAGGTCGATTAAGAAACAAAATCCATGTAAAAAAGAAAGCAACAATAACAAACTCAGTGTACATGAGAGACTTATTACACTAAAAAGGATAATTTGGGTAGACAAAAAACTTGAGTAAGATGAATAGAACTTCGACTTGATTCAAATCAATAGAAGATTATAAAACATAGAATCAGCACCATAAAACACATTTTTTACACTAAAGTGCCCCATGATCATTTTATCATCGCTCATCACTTTAGTGAAGGAGGACCAAACTTTGGGGTACTATAGTGATAAAAACCCATAGCAGAGAAGGTCAAAATAACCAAAATTTCAATACAAAAAAGCAATGCCTAGTTGGTAGCTGTAAATCATAATTGAAGACAATGCAAGAAAATTCCTCAAAAATATCATAGGAACATCCACGAACCATGAATTGCATAAACCCACATAAACATTAGCAAATCCTTTCAATCAATATCATACAAGAAAGGCATAAAACCCGTGACCAGTGTTAGAGAATGCCATTGCAATATCTTGAATTCACAACAGTCCATGTTTTGTAGTTTCACTTGCATGAGATATTGGCTAGAAGAATCATAGATRATCAAAGTCTAGCTACAAAACAGTAAGCATGCCAAATTGTCTCAAACTTATCCTTTCTTGATTCAATATTATTTTTATTTCCTCCATAACAATAATCACCATCAAAAATGTCCTCCACAATCATATTACACAAGCCTTAAAAAACTAGAGCATAGCACATTTCATCAAAGCAAACAACAAATGCGAGGTTACTTCGCTCCATACTATATAAACATAATCAAGTATGAATTGGTAAGAGAAGAACAATAGTTAAAAATATCATAAAACTAAAGTTCAACTAAWAGAMAAAATAGATGGGTTGAGTTACCATATCTTCTACCTCATCAAATGCCTCTTTTGATTTAATATTCTCATTTAATTGTGAACTAAGGTGATGTGCACTTGATGCATCAGACACTTGCCAAAAAAAAAAAAATAAATAAAGATAAGTACTAAAATTATTTATCAATTGTGACATAAACTCAAATGATTCAAACTTGATTGCCACAATTAGTGCAAGTTTTACATYGAGATCCATCCCCCTGAAGCTGTCAAGTTTTCTAATCGAGTATTAAGTTTAATGATTTCATATTGCATACTTTACACCACACTTTCAAGTTTTTCTTTCATAAGAGTTTCATCTTTTCCACAAACCTCAATCACGTGCTCTTTAGGTGATAATAATGAAGTACTTGCACTACCACGCACTTGCGAGAGAGTAGGACATAATCCCATTGTCCTAATATATACATGCCCATTAGATCCCATGAAGTCCTAAAATTTCTTTTCCTCAATTCAAGTGTTTAATCTTCAGGAGGCACTCCATTAAGCCTTTGTTTTATTGCATTCAACATAGAAAAATAAACAATGTTAGAAAGAAATATTAGATAAACAAGACATTATCATAAAACCAGTAACACTATGTAAGTAGTATTTGAAATATTACAATGCTTCCAGCTGCCTCGTTTTCTTTAGGAACTCCATTTATAATGACCTGCACAACTCCTAGGTATGACTAGGGTTGCAAGCGTCRTTGCCCATCTCTCCAAAAAGACTACACATCAAGAATATACATAATAGATATAACTTAAGGGAACCATGAGAATTCACATGCTAGTTTTAAACCATCCGCTAACTAGAATCTTCAATAATTAGATCATCGCGATCTAGTTGCAACGAAAAATGATTAAAGCTAAGTACATCATAATGAAACCTTACAATCAACAATCTAAAAGTCATTCGAGAATACAATTCAATTCTACAGTCTAGTAATATCCCAAAATAAAAACAAGCCATCATAACAACCTTGAAACCACTAGATCCAAACCTCTTCTAAGAATCTATACCTGCCACTAAAACAAGTAAGGAAACATGTAAGCGAGCTCAATGATTTTCGAGTATGTGCGATGTGAGATGTAAGAATTACCTCTAGTGCATGTGCAATTTATCAAAACAATAAAAACATGGCAAACTTTATCCGAAAACTAAGTATGCATATGGTTGTAGTAAATTAGTTCATGAATTCTCCCAGTATTAGGAAAGTTATACACATTAGGTAAYAGAGAAGTTCATTTSAAAAACCATGATATGGAAAAAAGGGTTTAGAGAAAACAAGATCATGGCAACCCATTCCACATGACTTGGGACACATACTCAAATTACCACAGGTCGAGTTGGCGGGGTCAGTAACTTCCCTTATAACCTCTTAGTGCATGAGACTTTCAACCTCACTCCCAATTATCAGATAGTAATTTACTCGCTAGCTGGGTAATAAAGAATTGATCGCCCCTGGGTTAACCTCTTAACTTAGGGTATGAGTGTCCAAAACATGGGCATGATCGTTTGCCCGATGTATTCCCTGTTCGCCATGGGTATGACCACTAGCTAAAGCCACGTGGCTATCTTGAGAATTTTCACCTGAATGATTCAAGAGGTCCCTGCACTAGTGACCAGCCAAGTGCAGTACTTTGTCTGATTGGCTAGATCTTGAAACATTTGACAAAGTACTCGTGTATTCAATTTTCACAATCATTCGATACAAATCCAAACAATCACACAAAACACAAGAATATTTTATGAATCAACTAGTTTTCACAAGGCATTAGGCATATTTCCAAAATAATTCCAGGTTTGTCCCTTTCGACTCATGCCAGACAAATCAGATTCAAATCGTACTCCAAAATTGTATAACATTTTCAAAAATGTTAAGAAGCTACATTTTTCCTATTCAAAGGCCTTCATAAAGCATGAATTTTCACAAACATCAAAACATAAAAAGACCAGCTCACTAAATAAATTGCCTCAAATATGATGTGTATACCTAACATCGTCAAATGCATTTACAGACAACAATTTTAGGAACTCACCTGTAATCGGCTTCAATTGAGCTCGAGCCTTTAAGCTTCTTGAACTTCATGCCCTATAGATATATCATAAGGGTAAGCTTAATCTAAGTCCCCTGCTAAATCTATTATAACAATAAGGTGCCATGTAAAGAATCTCAGTTGCTATACAGGAGACTGCTAGCCCTAGTGAACTCAGACATAGGGTTACAGGGTCTAGTTTAAGCTACTCAAAGTGGTCTTAAGGCGATTGCCTTTGTGAAAATATGAAAAAATTCATAAGAGTTTCACAAGGGAAGAGGGGTGGGTATAGCACGAGTTACAAGTAACTAGCCAGCAAAAGACAAGAATCATGAAATCAACTATGCATTTGACATCTTGAATAAAGTAAGCTTGTCAAGGGTGTTGGAAACAAATTTGCACCTAGTCTGCCATGGCTCTGCAAAAAGTACATATCTATATTTTTTGATGACCCCAACCCATGAAACTCATCGCCAAATATTCCTAAGACTTAAGGCTATTCAAGTGTATAAGAAAGTTTGTATTTTGAGAATTGTACAAAACTATTAGGGTTTAGTAAAATGATCATAACTCGCATTCTAAGATGATTTCTCCACTAAATTTATCGAAAAATATTCCTGAAATGTAAATTCATCTAATCATATAATAAACTCCCCACCTTAGTGCACGGAGAATTCACAGATTTATCAAAATAGTGAGGAACGACAGTTTTAGGCTTAAATTGGCAGGGTTTGGTAATTCATCCTTATCTCAACTTCCAGCTAGTGTTTCCTTTCAAAATTAGTCTCAAATTACTCCTAAGGGATAGAACTAACTACTTAACACACCCAATCACACACTCTATTCCCTGATCAAGCCACATAAACCTCAAAATGGAGCTCATTAATACCACATCAGGAAACATCAAACTTAAGCAAGGCAAGCAAAATGTAACTTTAAAAATATAAGGAAATGCAGCAATGCCAAGCCAATATAGGCCATGCAAAATTTTCTTTAATCCATCAATCCACTTCAAATCAAATGAAAACCAAACTATCGACCATCTCAACAAAAATCAGATAATATTACCACTCATCATCAACACATTATCAGAATCACACTCCTTTACATGCATGCATTTCTCAACAAGACACCATTTATTTATAACCCCTATGATTACAGTCATTCAATAATCATAAAATGGAGAAAATCTAGTCACTAGAAATTCGCAAGAAATAAAAGATCCACGGAGAGAGAGAGAGAGAGAGAGAGAGAGAGAGAGAGTTGCATTCTTACTTGGAGATTTGGTATTGTTGCGGGACAAGAGACAATGGCTTACATGCAACTAAAAATCACAGTGGGTTAGGGAGGAGGAAGGAAGATTTCAGTACAAGAAYAAGGATAACAGAGGAATGAGGAAGGAAAACAACCACCAGATAGAAGATTTATGCTTTTTCATAAGTTCATTGATTCTTAAGTTTGCTAATTTCTCTTCCTTGCATCGTGGTTGCTACTGCTATAGCCGAAAATCAACAAGTGRAGGTGTGACACCCCCAGTTTAGGAACTATCCTAAGCTGAGAATATTACAGCACTCTACTCGCAATTAATCAACTATCCATTTAAAACTCAACAATTTCCAAAAGAGTTAAAAATGTATTTTAACATATCTTCACTATCCCAATATTTATTCAAAATAGAAATCACGGAAACTTCAAGAATTTAAACCAATGAGAAATACTTAATAGTAAGCGAAAACTATTCAATTGGACAATTATTTTACTAYATAAAATTTATTTAAAACATGTTCCAGGGTATCATAGCTTGCCCACAAGCGACCTTCTCACCCATTCTAGCTACACATCTTTTGAAACACAAAATAAGAGAAAAGGAATGAGCTAAAAAGCCCATTAAATAAACCTCATGCATGAATGCATAAACATGTCCTACATGTCATGAAATTATAAAATTTCGCCTTTTAAATGAAAACTTTTTAAAGCATTCCCTTTTCGAAATCTCTTTACAAAACCTTTCCTTCAAAATATACAATTTGTAAAAAATTCCATTTCATTTCATTCGTGAGCTCATTGAGTGTAACGCCTAGCCACTAAGCCTGCAGCGGGCCATTCTTATTTGGAACCCGATTCCATTCCGATCGGTAGGACTGTAAAGCGGTTAATATCACATTTCTTTTCCTTCCATTCTTTTCACCTCCAAAGAGGTGAATATTCCATTCTTCCCTACCCTCTTGGAGGGTAGGCTCGGGTGCGTCGGTCCCCCACACCCCATTTCCCACTCACATTTTTAGTGGCTAGGTTTACACTTCTTTCCGAAAACTTTAACATTTTCCTTTAAAATTTCCTTTCCTAAACTATTCACTTTCTAAATGTGTGAATGGCTCATGCCAAAAGTGATGTAGAATACTAACTACATGCCCGTGACATAAAATGCATACAATTGAATATAACATATCATTCGACATAAAAATATTACAGGATATGCAACCCATGAAACATTCCACACAATTAACAGATATSATAATACAATCCCATACCGTTACCGCATAATACGCAACAAAGGAGATAGGCGGTGTAGGGATTTACGTGCATAAAATCCATATACAACACATTAACTATCTAAAAGAATCCAATCACATCTATTCATAAGCGTTAATGAGATGTGAGAATTTACTTATCCGAAGTCCTTTACATTCTCAACCATTCTCAACATTAAGGCCTCGAAATGACCTTTAAGTTCACGAGATCGAAGTGTTGCGGAAGTGCTATTGGATTCTCGGGCGTGAAATCAGGTGGCGCGCGCAACAGCCCTAGGTGTTTGGGTGCCTGGGCGCTTGGCACTGGCACTGGGGGCTTACTAGGTGCCTGATGCTGCTGGGCACCCGATGCCTGCTGGGTGCCTGGTACTTGCTGGGCACTAGTTGTTGCTCCTTGTYGCACGACCAGAGCAACAGAATTCTGGTCCATAGTGAGTCACGACCTCGGCCGCAACCGGTGGATTTGTAGCAGCAATGTCTGGCGATGTGAGCAGCAAGGACAGAGAGCAAAGGTGATGGCCAGCGGCAAGAGATTCTAGATCTAATCGAATAGAAAAACTATTGAGCAGAGAAAGAGAAGAAGATAATGACGATAGATTTGGCGAATGTGTGTCGCGTAGATCAAGTTGCGCAGAGAAGAAAGAGAAAATGATAACCAGATCTGGAGGCGCGGATCGTGCTCCTCTGGCGAACGGCTTGATCGGTAATGACATGGACCATAGACCGCAGATCTGACCCTGAGAGCGAGAGAGAGAAGTCGGAGGAGAGAACTTGGAGTGGACTGCTTAGCTCAAYAGAACCGAACGGCCTCTTGGCATGCGTTTCGCAGAGACTCGAGTAAGTGGCCAGCCTCAGCGAACGGTGGCAGCAACTGTGAGCTGCAGCAGTCCAACTTGAGATGTGAGCTGCTCGTCGATCTCAACCAAGCCGTCAGCGATCTGGTGAGTGAAGGGTGGCAACCTCGAACACAGCGAGCAATCGAGCAAGGGTTGCGCGGCCTGGCCGAGTCGTGGCAAAATCCTCCAACGATTGAGCCGTTTATCGTCGATTGAGCGGTGTTGCACATGGCAAATAGCAAAARGCGAAGGAGATGGTGATGGCGGTAGGGCTTCCTGGGAGTGGACAGCGGCGACGGCGGGTTATGGAAGGAAGAAGATGGGTTTTTCTTAGGTTTTTCTTTTTCTTTTCTTTTCTTTCTTTTATCTATTTTTATATATTTTCTTCCTTTTTTATTTTATTTTTTGGGCCGTAACCCAAACCTTTCGGGCCTTCCCATCCATACCTAACCCAAAATCCTTAAATTAAATATAATGGGCTTTCTTTCGATAAGAAGCCCAACTTTTGACTTTAAAAAAAAAAAATAGGCCCACGAGTCGAGCCTTTAACCAACCAATGACTCTTATTCGACACAGATAATATTTTTGTACTTACTGAAAGTGCGATTTCAAAATATAAACCACATATAAAATTTTTAACCCTAGTTGGCACACAATTTCACACAATCAAACAAAAATTAATAAAGGAAAAATTTCGGGTATTATAGGAGAAACATTAGAGAATTGTGTGTTTGGTGAGTGAAGGAGAGTAGAGAGCAAGAGAGGCCCAGAGAGAGGTAAGAAAGCTGTCCGAGAGTGGTGCATGTGCTTGATTGAGAGTGTGAGGAGTGAAGGGAAAATGAAGAGAGTGGAGAGGAATAGGAGAAATGGTCAATGTATGCAAGAGTTAAAACAAAAAGAAGGCTTCCTATTGGCTCCTTTGGGTGGCTGCACCTTGCATGCGTGCAAGGTGGCAAATTCCTTCTCCTATTGGTCAATTTCAAAATGGGGGATACAAATTGAATTAGGTAGAATTGTGGTCTTGAGATGGAATTTTTTATTTTTCCCCTTTTTAGGTCYAGATTTGAGCAATCTAGTACCATAAACAATGGCTTGAGCCTCAAAACATAATCGATTAACCTTAGAGAAGTTAATTCGCTAATTAAAAAGACGAAAAAGACGTAAGGTCAACATATTTATACAAATATGATCGATTAAATAACTAACTAACTACCTAACGGTTTGAGGGCTTTACATCATTTGCATATGTTTGTGTTGTAAGGTACATGGAGAGCTGATCTATTTTGATACCTTTCTCTTCCCTCTAAATCATAAAAAATTAAACACTTAAGTTCACTTTCTTTAACCATATATAGATTCTGAATAAATCTTGTAATGTATGAAATTTACTGCTGCCCGTATAGCTACAAATAAAGTCCTACCACATCTATGTGGAAGTCTATGCATACTCCTGTTCTGATTATTTTTTTAGCAGCCTCCTACCAATTTCATTTGGATAGTTGGTTGGAGATATAAATTAATATAAAATGTAGTTACTAACATAGCTATTACTAGTTAATTAAACAATAAGTAATGAAATTAGAATAATTGAAAATAAGTAAATTAACATTGAGTTAACTAATACCTTAAGTTCATCTCAACTTGAATAATCAACCAACACCTTCCATTGCTCAGGCTCAACTCTTTCTAGAATAGTTGCTAAAGGTTCCTCTTTAGTTTGGCCATTGAAGTTGGTCTTCTTTACATAAGTCTTCCAACCTCTCCATTTTTYGGCAAGTGACTTCATGCAATTACTCTTATAAGTTGGGGGAGTTGTGCTCGTTGACTATATTAAAGAAAATAAGAGTATTATTACTATAGTTGCATGGTTAGATAACATATAATTAAATATTGTAAAAGTACTTGAATATCATCCTAAACACAATTTGAGATGTCCTTTGAAAATTCTCTCCATGACTCATAATTAAGAGGTAGTCAAATACCATTACAAGCAAGAGTACCAAGATCGGTTCATAAATTGCTTTGTTTTCAGCCCGAATTGTATGCATGAATAGATTGAATCAAATTTCAATCTTTTTTCCTTCTTCAATATTGAGACGTTTTGATGATCCTCTTACTCACTTCTTTGTGCTTCCATCAATTCTTTGCAAACAAGATTCCAAAAATTGATATCAATATATTAATACATAGGAAATTCATAATATTTAGAAACTCAATAAACAATATTTAGTAATATATGGAAATAAAATAAATTAGAAGTAGAAGAACTTACTAACTTCACTAGCAAGTTCTGACTCAACCTAACTTCTACCATCACTTCCTTGATTAACTTAATCAGGTAAGCTTCATGGACCTTGAGAAGCACTATTGACGACTGGAAATGATCTTGGCTCACAATTGAAATTATGTGTATCTCCRAGTCTAGCAACTAGAGTCGAGAGAGGATTAAGTGCACCTTCACTGCCTAGATTTCTTTCAACACCTTCACCAAAAATTGATATCAATATATTGACACATAAGAAATACATGATACTTAGAAACTCAATAAAAAAATATTTAGTAATACATGGAAATAAAATAAATTAGAAGTAGAAGAACTTACCAACTTCACTACCAAGTTGTGACTCAACCTAACTTCCACCATCACTTCCTTGATTAACTTAATTAGGTAAGCTTCCTGGACCTTGAGAAGTACTATYGACAACTGGAAATGATCTTGGCTCACAATTGAAATTATGTGTATCTTCTCCAAGTCTACCAACTGGAACTGAAGGACGATTAAGTGCACCTTCACTGCCTAGATTTCTTTCAACACCTTCACTAYTGTTAGAGCGAAATCAAGTTGATGGGCAACTAGTGAAACTACCTAAAGTCYATGAATGAACTGGCTCTTCCACTCCTACTGCAGCATGTATATCCTCCCTAAACTCAGAACTCCTATCAAGCAAATRTACTCCATTTGGATTCTCTTCTTTATCAATTCCAAGTACAGTTGAAGGAGATACAAGAATTCCACTAGTTTGGCTGCCTCCCAAAAATTTGGAGCATTCCCAATTACTAGATCGTGAATTTGTTGTTAGAACTTATGCTTCACAGGATCGAGTTGATGGATGATGAGAAATAGGCGAATGCTSTGATTTTCCCTGATGTTTCTTTTGTAATTCAGCTTGTACAACCTCCCTTAACTCATAACTGACATCATTCAAATCTATTCCAGAAGTGTTTGTTGGTTTCTCTACTCCAATTGATGCAATAGAAGCTTAAATATTTCTCTTGTTTTCGCAGCTTCCACTGAATGCCTCAAACTTCCAATGGCTGGATTGGTCACTAACTAGTCTGYACCAGTGCTTTGACGRGATTGAGTCAATAGACAGTGAAAAGAAAGCAAATGAGAAATGTTTCCCTGATTTCCCACTTGTACTTCATCTTATACRACATCATTTTGCCTACTTGAAGTGTTTAGCTTTACTTAACATTTTTCTCCTATAGTGACAGCTTGAATCATCTTTTTTGTCATGTTTACCTATATTACATTCAAAGGAAAAAGTACAAAGTCAATGTAATTCCAATAAGTAAAAAGGAAAGTAACTTGTACACATAGTAATGGACAAAATACTAATATACATAGAACTTAATTTCAGATCTTTCCAAAAATCATAATAATAGGTAATACTGTAATATTGCAGGAATGACCAAATGCATCAGCAGTGACATGTTAGACCATTCAAACTTCAACTCATGTAAATTTCAGCTAATTTCAAAGTGGCTGCAAACTTTTATTGAACAACTCGTACTCGCTTTCCAACAGTTTTGATAATTTTCACAGCCTTCTCAACTTCAAAGCCTACAATCTTGAAGGTAACCGACTAATTTCCTTCATAGTTTTCTCAATTACTTGATCAATTTGCTTCTCATCATGAACCTCTCATTTTCCAAACTTCAATAGATGTTTCCAAAAGTATAAATTTGGACTTCACCTTAATTGACTTTATTCTTTAGCTTTCAACAACCCCATTTTGATGAATCGATTGAGTAGGACTGGAGACTTGAATGACAAAAGCTCCTAAAGCATTCCAGTTGATATGATATTCATCAACAACTTTAGATGTTTAACTATCACCCAAAGTCCATAAAGCCACCAAATAATTTTTCACTTCCCTGCTTCGTCAATTTTGACTTTTCAAAGAAAAAGGATATTCAGTTAAACCATCCTMGAAGGCAACAAAATGAAGAAAAGTAAAATTAAAGGGAATAGTAACATTAAACTCACGAAAATTTCAAGTCAAACTTTCAATGTAATTTTGAAATTCAAATTGTGATGACTCGCCCTCCCCTCGGTTCCTCTTGGGCTGTATAAACATCATTTGTCTCTAGATAGTCAATACATTTAAAGAATCAAAGCAATTAAAACCCTCAAATACAATAAAAAAGTYTAAATTAAGTATATAACCTTACAGTATTAAAATTCCTAAATACATAGAAGTAGCCTCCATAATAATAATCCAAAATATATAATAGTACATCTCCTAAATGACATTACATATTCTATAACTATTACAAATCTCCAGCCATTACAAAATTACAATATTACAATATTACAACTCTTCTAAGTCTTGAACCACTTGAACTCTTTAAGGGTCTACACTTGCCGCTAAAACATGTGAGAAAACAGTGAGCTAGGCCCAGTGAGTAGCGATGTGGTGTGCACTTTGTAATTTATAAACAATAATTCAAGTGCACATGATTTATTTTGAAAGTATAATAAAAAATGTGGAAACTCGGCAAAGTTAGAAGAATACCAAATAACCATCTATCTAACTTGGTGGGGGTTAATATACCTGCCTTATAAACTCATTTGCACATGCGTTTTTCAGTCTTATTTCCTCATCTGTAAACCYGTAGTACCCAATAGTAGGGTAACGTGAATTGGTGGGCCCTGGCCAAACYTCCTGACTAACATCACGAGCGTTTGAAAAAACCACGGTAGGTGTGTGAAGCACAACCGTCTGCCTATTTCATTCTTGGTTTGCCACAACGTATTACCACCGGCTAGGCTATATGGCTATCTCAAGGATTGATGCCTGATGGTTCAAGAGGTCCTCGTACTGGTAACCAGCCTAGTATAATACTTTATTCGTCTGACTAGTTCTTCGAGACAACCGACAAAGTACTCGTCTCATTATCACAAGGATCCAATAGAAATTCACAAGCACAAAAGATAAAACGTTTTCATGATCATGCAATTTTCTCATAGGGTTTTACTTGGTTAAATCATGAAAGGCAAGCAGAGTATAAAATATGCACCATGAGCCATGCAATATTTTTAAAATATCAAAAGAAACTATTTATCTTGGATCAAWTACAATTTATAACAAGAACCAAGGTATCAAGAATAAAATATATTTTATGTCTAAATATCGAATATCATAAAATGTTTAAGGAAATCAATTTCGGAACTCATATTCAAGGCTTTGAAAAGATGTGGTACTCACATTATGAAGAATAATCTTTCTAGTTGAATTTTCTCAATATATCATGAAAGCTAAACACCATTGTAAATGTTTAAGAAAACCAGTTTTGGAAGTCATCTGACTATTTGATTGAGCACGGGCTGTGGTTTAGTTCTTGGGTCCTAAAACAAATTATAAAATATCTTCTRATCAGTCCTTGCACTTGTTAGGCCTTGTTTGGTTTCCAGTTTTGTATTTCCTTTCTCAATTTTCAGAAATTGTGTATAACAGAAAGCAGAAAAGAAATCAGATTTCGACACCAGAAATTATAGTGGTTCCCTCCAATGTGTAGGAGGTACATCCACTTGCTGCTCGCAAGAAACAATCACTATAATCTCAAAGAAGAATTTCGTGTTTACACCTAACTTCCTCTTCTCTATAGTCTACCTCTGTTTCTCTCTATTTTTCACACAGGCTCACCCTTCGCACAGATGCACGCTCACCACAACTCTCTCTTGGCGGCTCACAGCCAAAGCGAATAAATAGAAAGAAAACTAGGTCAACAACAACTGTTATGTTAAAAGTCTAAAATACCCTTATAAGATTAGACTTCAAACACAACAGCACTAAGCCATAATTTCTGTAATTTTATTACGTAACTCCTTAATCCTACTGCATCCAAATATAGAAATATGAAGTGTTTCGGAAAAGTTGTTTCTAAGAATTGGTTTGTGAACTGCCTGGGTTTGACAAGGCAGTCATAACCGAACTTATACTTATCCAAATTTAATAAAACTAATGCCATTAGACTCTTAGATTCTAAGTTTCTTAGAATTATCAAGATTGGGGTCTGATAATGTTTTAATAGTTGTCAATCAGTCCGTAATAAACCGGGTTAAAAGCAGTATTGAAGGGTTCTGGCGGTGCCTAGAAGAACACGTTTAGAATGAGTTCCAGAAATAGTTTCTYATGATGCCAATTGAAAAATGATCCTAAGAACTTGATAATTTTAGTAGGTATATGTTCGAGTGATTCCCAGCTTGCATTAGAGTTGCTGGGTAAAATAGGATACGACATAGTTTACCACAATTGGTAGTGATTATTATTTTAGTTATATCTTAAGTTCTAGTAATCCATTTTAAGTAAAATCAAGCTTAAAAGGGTGTTAACACATCCAGGTTTTTTATAAAGTACTCTTAGTCTTGTTTTTTTTTTTTTTTTGGGATAAGTCATAATTGTAACCAAACAATTGGGTGTAGGGTATAATATTCAATTCTGGCAGTTGTTAGTTTTATGCTCATTACTCTGGTTCTAGTTAGAGATTTATTGTCAAATCAATTCCTTTACACTCCTAAGTTCCTAGGAAGTTCATAAATGTGAATTAATCTACTTGGAATAACTGGTTTAATTCTTAGTATTCCTGAAACTAGAAGGACAAGGCAGAGTTTAGTTTAGTTTTGTTCAAAACTAGCAATGATTAATGATCAAGCTATAAAAGGGGATTCTGCTAGCAAGGTTTACTCATTTGTAATCCTAAGGTCTAGAAGAGTCCATCCATATAAATAGATCCTAAATTATCCTCATAATGAAGCCACAAAAAGGGGTAGACAGTAGGGTTGAGTCTACCAATTAGTTTTGACAAAGTTCAATAAATGGATCATAACTTATAATCTAGGAAGCCATTTTTAGTGAGGTTGATTTTAAAATCTTCCTAAGATTATGGGGTTTCTAATAATGTATCATATACCCATTTTGGGTCATGAATTACCCCTTAATTCATCTTGAACCACAAGCAATTTATCTTAACCAAAATTTCTTGTGTACTAGCCTTTCATAATTTCATCAACCCACCGAGGCTTTCAATCCATAATTCAAATAGTAACCTTATCATCAAGTCATTCTCACATAAATTTATTTGTCCAGATCATTTAGTGTAATAAAGGCAAAATATTACCTAAGATCATGCTTTAAACTACTACAATCATTGCTCACTACCATTCATATTGTCATGCATTATCTACGTAGTTCATCCTCTAAGTAGTTCATCCACTCATAAAGTTTATACTATATACATCTTTATTTCCTATATTTCTTAAAGATAGAAGAAGGACTTACTTGTAGGTCAGGGAGGCTGAAAGAGGGGTGAACCAAAATTCCTCTTAAAGTGTTGGTTGGTTGTTCACATGTTCAAGAAGAAGAAATTTACTTTCACCTTATGTTCTCGTAGCAAAGGAGGAAATTAGGTCTATGAGAGACTTATCTACTAGAAAACTTTAAGGAGTTTAACTTCCTTAAAGAGAACGGTTGTTGGACATGACCTTTCTAAGTAAGAAGCTATCTTGGTAGATATTTTGCTYGTGAATGAGACATGAAAGCAGTAGTTGTGTACGTAGAGTCCGGAAAAGTCAAGCAAAAATAAAAATGTTGTAAGCTTGTGATTTTAAGGAAGAGAAGGGTGGAGGAAACTATGTAAGAGGAAAACTCTAATTTGAATTGTAAAGGCCAAGAGGAAACTCGGCCAATGCATGAATTAGGTAGAAGAAATGTTTTTCCATGTGTCTATTGAAGTGGAAGAAATGCTTAGGAATTGAGGATTCCTCGTGGAAGAAAGAAGACTTAGGAGAAGACCAAGAACTCAATCTGAAGTTTGATTGTTTTGCAACATGCAAGGTTTTAACTTTACAATTGGCAAGAATCCTAGCAAGTTTTGGCAATGCATACGGTTGTGGCATCAGAAAGGAAATTGTTTTTGAGTAATTCTTCAAGGAGAGTGTGATGACTGTAGAAGCTAAGGCATGTATTACACAATGAAACCGGCTGGACTTCAAAGAAGTTGTATAGGATTTCTTTGGAGGTTCTCAAAGGCTTTGACATTTGCACAGGATAAAGGTCAATAGGATTGTAAGAATTCTATGTTTCTCGATTGCCACCAATGCAAGAAGTCAAGTTGACTTCTTGTAGTGTCAAGTATAAAAGAATTTAGAGTATTATAAGGGGAAAAAAAATTCAATTTTATCTTTCTTTGGTATATTATATATTAAATGATAGCTATCAATAGTGTCAAATGAGAAGGACTCCCTATGTAATTTTCGTGCATTGGCCAATAATTATTTCTTTTAGGTTATGCAAGTAGAGTGGTTGAGATTGAATGAGGGAAAACTGGTAGTTTTACTTTCATACTAGGGGCAAAATGGTAATTTTGGTTTGATACTAACTTATAAATTACCCTATTACTCGAATTTATTTTTCCTACTCATTTACCATCCTATCACTAAATTTTTATAATCGTACTAGGGTAAGCATCAAAATATGCTTCATAGAAGTCTATATTCGTAGTTATATGATGTGGAAGTCTTTCATTTTAGGGTCTTACACAAATATATGCATGGATAAACCAAATGATAGAAGAAGGAATTTATATATATTGGGACTACCAGCAGGCGTGGTATCACGCTTTCTATTTTCAAAATCCTACGCATCAGCATGGTCTGGGCTTCAGATATGATATCTGAGAACAATTCTAGACCAAGGATCAGGAGATAATGTTAATTTCAGAGGATCATTGCAGAAGAATTAGAATCTGAATCTGAATCTAAAAGAAGATTCGCAATTTTTTCATAAACTTCAAAATCTAAATGAAGTTCATTTAATTTTTTAGAAAATTTACAATATTTAGAATAATGTGCTTTTTGATGAAATTTAAAACATCTTACATTTTTTAAATCAGGAGGAGTCCTATTTTGTTTATGTTTTTTATCAAAAAATTTTTTAGAATATTTCTTAGATGGTTTTTTTTATAAAAGTCATCTAATGGTTTTTTATATTTTTTATGTCTCTTATGATAGGATTGTTTCTTATGGGATCTAGACGAAGATGAAGGTTTACTGCAACTGCCATTGCAATGGGAGGATTTTTCAGGAAGATTCTCGAACTGTCTGCAGAAGTCGCAAGCTCTTTCTTTGACTGTTTGAGTTCTTGCTTGAGGGTCTGCTGTAATCTAATATCCTGGCATAGTTTTAGACCTTCTTTGTTAATGTGAGAAATCAATTCACCAAATGTGAACTGACTGTATGGAATGATTTTATTAGAGGTTTCTTCCCTAAGTTTGTTTCTAACTCGTTTTCCTAAGAGATAAGGAAGACCTGCTAAGAATTTCTCTTTCTAGGATGGCTGGTTACTATCTTCTCTAAGCATTGGCCTAGTTAAGAAAGTATTTTTATAATATTGGAATTCAGATAATTTTCTACACCTAAGGTTGGATAATAATTYAGCATTTTTATCCTTAAGGTGAGAAGGATCTCCAATGAAATGGAGAGAAATAGAAAGGATGGGAGTGGAAACCGCATCAGATATGGTTGACACTAGCATCTACGATGAAGTTACCAGCTTCATCGGTCCTAACGGCATTTAAAATGTCCTGACGCTGTTGGGAGGTGAGATAGTAATCCCACTAACCTTTTAGTTGACCAGAGAAATCGGCGATAAGGAGCTCTGCAATAGCCCTATCTTCAGTTCCTATCTGGGTTTTGCAAGCATTTGYTGCCATCGTCATCTATTGTAAAAAGCTAATGATTTGATATCAGACAAATTATCTATGTTCCAATCATAGACAGATGAGGCATTGAACCTATATTGAGAAATTCGGTTGGCTACAGTAATATCTGGAGCCATAGGGGTATTTGGAACAGGAATAATCGATGATTGCCAAGTCATTGGATTGATCTTGGGAATTGACTCAGATTTAGACTGAAATTGTTCTAAATCCTGATCAGTGTCCGAAGGAGAGGAATTCTCTTCTAAGACATTAATCTTATTTGACTCAGAAACAAAATCGGGAATATTTTTACTAGAAGCAGAGGATAAGTCTAATTGACTTAGTTTATCCTGAATTGCTCTAGAGAATTCTGAATTGCTTTCTCTAATGGACTTGACACTAGAGTCAGAAATTGAGAAAGGTTTGAAAACAGGATTTTCAAGTTTTCTCTTTTATTCTTTCGAAGAATCAGAAACAATTGATTTTTCAGAAAGCATCGGAATGGATTTTTCTATCCGATCCAACTGTTTTCCTAGAGTATTTAGATGAGTATTTGTAAAATTATTTTGTACAATAGTATTTTTAGTATTTTGTAAAATATCATCAGAAGGTGTTTTCAAAGGAATGGCATCCACGGCCTTACCTAGATGATCTAATTTGATACCTAGGAGTGATAGATGATTCGTTTGAATTTTGTGCAAGCCCGATAAGGACTGCCACTCAGGAATTTTCTTCGACGGAGTCGTAATTGGCTGAATCGAAGAAAAAGGATATTTAATTTTATGAGGAATAATATAATATAATTCAAACCAATCAAAAAATAGAATATGAATTTTATTTGAAAGTACAAATTCATAATATTTTTCTTGAATTTGCTTTCTTTCAGAAAGGAATTTATGAAAGAACCAAAGTCTTTTTGCAGAATTTTTATTAGAATAAAAATCATTGTGTAATAGATTTTTATCTAATTCAAAGTCTTTTGAAATGACATTTAATTCATTTTGGATATTTTCTGTTGCAGCAGAAAATGACGGACTAGTAGGTTCACTACCAGTAAGGGATTTAGAGTAAATCGATTTTGAAATTTCGGAAGAATAATCAGTCTTCTAAAAGGAATTTCTAGAAGTAGTCGGTATGTCCGACGTAGAATACTTGGGAAGATCTGCTAGGGAAGCAACTTCCCTAGGGTGATCTATGACCGAAGGGATCTGGAAACTCTTCCTAGATCTATGGTCTGGGCTTCAGATCTGATATCTGAGAACCTTTTACTTGGAATTTTTCTATTAAAACTCAGTTTTACAGAACCATCTGCAAATTGGTTTATGTTTCTAATCTCGATATTTGGAAGAGACTGGATAGAATTTGTAGGAACAGTAGCTCATTCTAAAATCCATTCATCCGGAAGTTGAATATCCTTCCATTGGATGAATTTGGGAATAACCAAGTTAGATCTCGAAAGATCTGTCTGGAACGGAAGGGTTTCACCTTTCTTGCTCTGACATCTAGCCTTTGTTGCAAAGGCAGGTAACATGGCCTTATAATGTACCTGGAACATCAAAGCTATCGGAATTGATCCTTCTAGCATTTGATAGTTATGGGTTTTAATCTGAAGAATTAAAGACTTTAGAATATTTGGATCATCTAAAGAAACTGTAAAATTTGGATAGCAATCAAAAGTAATCGGACTAGTACACAGACTGGACTCGATTGTACTTAATAAGCTATCATCAAAATTTAAAAATCTGTTGTCCCTAAGAATAGCCAAGATCGAGGTATTTAGACCCTTTTTGGTAAGAGGTTTTATACCGATCTGGATAAGACCTATCTGAAGGTACTTGTAATTCCTAGATCTGTGTTTGTCTAGGGATTTAGAAGATAGAAGATGAAGAGATTCAAAAGGTTTAGACAACTGAATGTCCTGTTCCTCTGTTTTAATAATGTAATCTGATTTAAACAAATTAAATGTAGATGTATAAACATGTTCTTTAGAAATTTTCAGAATAGTCCAATTATCTATAGATTTTTTCAAAATCTTCAACAATTAATTCTTTTGAATTTATCAACATCTTTGRATCATCAGATATAGATCTGGAAACAGAACTACTTGATGAARCAGATCTCTTGAAGAGATTTTTTATTTCAAGGTTTTTCACAGGTGATCATCACCAGATCTGGCTACCAACTTCTTATCGCACCAGCAGGTTTCGTGCCTCTCTTYGGCTTACCCTTTGGCAGTCTTATGGAAAAAACAATCACCAGATAAGGTTAGATCTATCCAGATCCACTAAGATCTAAATAATATCGACAGAAAATCAACATCATCCTGTGGCTCTGATATCAATTCTAGACCAAAGATTGGGAGATGATGTTAATTTCAGAGGATAATTGAAGAAGATTAGAAAGAATCAGGAGATAGAAGGAGTATTCACAGAATTTCTAACAATTAGAGTTTATAAAATCAACAGAYAAATAAATCAAACAAATAATTGGAATTTAAACAAATAATAGGCGGTAGAACCGACTAAGCATATATTTATAACAGATATAAAATTTGAACAAATAAAGAATTTAAATGGAATTTAAACAAATATAAACAGAATTTAAACGTGCATATGCAGAGTTAGGAGGCTTAGCCTTCCATATGCATGCCGAAGGAGATGAAGAAGAATTTAGGAATTTATATATATCATATAGAAAATATATGTGAGAAATAACTCACATTAATGATACAAGTTCTTCCGAAATTTTGGAGAGAATATGTAGACCAGGAGAATGTCCTCAGAAGTGTCCAAGGAAATTTCTACCTAAGAATGAACACCTGACTTCTATATATAGAAGAAAAAGGGGGGAAATCTACAGTAAATCTGATAGCGCTACAGTGAAAAAACGGTAAGCGCTACAGTGTGCAGTAGCTACTACAGTGAGTTACAGTATTTTAAAAAATTTTTTTACTGTCGTAGAGAGCTATAGGACTCTACGGTATTTATACATAAAATTTTCTGGAGAAGTTGTCTATTGGAGTAGATCAGCTTCGTCCAAGTCAATAGCTGGTGATGTCGCCAAGTCTTTTGAAGACATCGCCTGGGATTTGGATAAGGAGGGTACATACTATAGTAGCAGTTGCTGTATCTCTTTAGGGGATTTTGCTGTTGCGAGTCTAGCTGCAAGCTGGGATTTATCCGTCAGGAATTTCTTCTAGTCTGGAGTGATAGCCGAAGCCATGATCTTCTGAGAATTCTGTCTGTGCTGACAGAACTCGATGACAGATTGGTGCTGGAAAGATGGTGGAATTTTGAAAGAAGTCCACCATTTTATTTGGAATTTATGTTGGATAATAGAAATTTATACGGTTGCATACTCTAAGTACCAGGAAAGAACCCATGGCAGGTAGAGTTTTGTATGGAATAATGGTAAGATCCCAAAGTGGGATTCCTCAGGGAGGGTTTGTAATGGTGTTTGAAGGTATTGTGTGTCGTCTTTACATAAGATTTCTGATTGAGCCACTCTTCGTTTGTACTGAAGATGTCCGACCATTGGTTGAACAAAATGGAAAGGATGCAGCTTGACATACACGGGTGTTGAAGTAGATCAACCATATATGCTGATACTTGGGATTTTGAGCATAGAAAGCGTGATACCACGCCTGCTGGTAGTCTCAATATGTGAATGACTCGTGATAGAAAGGTTCACTTTTGCAAGTGTMTGGAAAACCAACCTCCTGCTGAAGATCACATTGGCATTGCATCCATGTTTCTGGGGACAAAATATTTAAAATTTTAAATATGGAATATGCAGGATGTTGGTGGGTTTTTTCTAAAAAGAAATGTTTTATCTCCATCGATCTGCAAGCTTCCAAAATAGTTTGATAGAAAATGGGATTTTTGAGGGGATGAACTGGTTTGTAATACCATTTTTTTCCAAAAAGTTTTTGAATAGTATTAAAAGGGGATTTTTCATAAAATGATTTTTCAATAGAAACCACATTTTGACAAATAGGTTTTTTGATAAAAGGGGTAGACGCCTTAGTAGCTTTGGCTATAGAGTATCTGTTTCTGTCTTGGAGGTACGTTGTAAGGTATCCCTGGATTTGGATGGAATTTGCAGTTGACTCTGCTAACTTTGGGCCGGTATGATTGCCTTCCCTTTGTCGGATGAAGTTGGCTGCTGGAATTTTCATAGAAGCTCCTGGAACTCCTTGGAATTTGCAAGTGATTCCATCAATGCCTGAGATGGAATGCTAGGGATTAATCTAGATTGTTGACTGGAATTTGTAGTCTTGTTTTCTTTTTCTTAGCAGATATCATACCAAGATTTTTTGGTAGTGGCCGCTGCAGGCATTTTGGAGGCTGATTTATGAGAATTTGGATTCGCACTCTTACMAGGAGGTTTATTGCTCATTTTTCAGGGAGACATTCTGCAAGAATTCTCTCGTGAGAAAATCARCAACAAAATTTGCATCACCTTTGATATATTCGATTTCAAAATAAAAAATAGATAATATAGCTTGTCATCTGGCAAAAATCTGTTTAGATGCAAGATTTTTAACATCTTTTTGCAAAACAACTTTTGCAGATTTACAATCTATACGTAATAAAAATTTTTGATTTAAAAGATCATTTTGAAATTTCTAGATGCACATGACAAAGCTCAGAATTTCTTTTTTAATAGTGGAATAAGATTTTTGGGTTTCATTCCAGTGTCCAGATGTGAATCTGACAATGGCTTCGTTCCCATCTAAAACCTATTTTAATATTCCACCATAACCAATGTTGGATGCATTAGTTTCAACAATTTTAAACAGAGAAGGATCAGCAATATGCAAACAGGGAATTTTATGCACAAGTGATTTAATTCTCTGAATTAATTTTGTATGTTCATCTGTCCAAGGGACAGGATTTTTCTTTAATCGATCATGCAAAGGTTTAGCAATCCTAATTATTTTAGGTATAAAATCTACCRCATAATTTAGACTGCCTAAAAATCTCTGCAATTGATTTTTATTAAGAATTTTGTCAGGGAATTTATCCACAAATAACAACGATCTTTCAATYAGAGTGATTGTGCCTCTACAGATATAATGTCCTAAAAACCTAACTTTCGTTTGGAATAGAGACATTTTTGATTTAGATACAACTAAACCATTTTTCTTCACAATATAAAAGAAAGTTTTTAAATTTTTAAAATGTTCTTCTATTGACCTGGAATAAACAATAACATCGTCAATATAAACAATGGAGAATTGTGAATAATCATTAAAAATGTTATTCATAATTCTTTGGAATTCAGAAGGGGCAATCTTAAGTCCAAAAGGCATTACATTCGTACTGGCCAAATGGAACTATAAAAACCATTTTATACATGTCTTTTTCAGAAATCTGTATTTGCCAGAAGCCAGATTTCATATCAAATTTAGAAAATATGGTATATAAATATAAGTATAAGAAAATATAAGTAAGAAAGCTTACTTATAAAATCTTGATAGAAATTTTTCTTCTGATCTTCAGAAGAATTCTTCCAGAATGGGAAAGGGATTTCTAGAATTGGAATTGTATCCTAATTTTTCCTCCCCGAACTAAGTGGGAGAAGGTCTTCTTTATACAAGGATATGGAAGGGGATTTCTACAGTGATTTGGGTGAGCACTACAGTTAAAAATCGAGAGMGCTACAGTGTATAGTGTACAGTGATTTTGTTACAGTGAACTTGAACAGTATTTACAATGATTTTTCTGGTGTAGAGTGTAACAGTATTCTACGATATTTGTACATGGTATTTATGGAGAAGTCTGCTACTGAGGTAGATCTGCTTTATGTAATGCTAGTGATATCGCTGAGTCTTCAGAAGACATCGCCTGGGATTTGGATGATGAGAGAACATATTGCAACAGGAGTTGCTGCATCTCCTATGGGGATTTAGCCATTGCTAGTTTTGCTGCGAGTTGGGATTTATCTGTAAGGAATTGTTGCTATCCCGGAGTAACTGCCGGAGCCATGATTTTCTGCGAAATCTGCCTGTGTTGGCAGAACTCGATAATATCTGAAAAGATAGTGGAATTTTGAAGGCTGTCCAACATTTGACCTGGAATTTTCGCTGGATAATAGGGATTCTAACTGGGGCATTATATTCTAGATACCAGGAAAGAACCCATGGTAAATACAATTTTGTATGAAACAAGGGTAACATCCCGAAATGGGATTCATTTGGAGATGGTTTGTAATGGGATTTAAAGGTATTAAAAGCTGTTTTTATCTGGGATTTTTGGTTTAGCCATTCTTCCGTTGTCCCGAAGATTTCCCACCACTGGATAAACCAAAATGGAAAAGATATGGCTTCACATACACGGGTATCAAAATAGACTAACCATGTTTGCTGGGATTTGTAGTTTTGGATGTGGAAGGCGTTGTACCAAGCCTGCTGGTAATCCTAGTAGGTGAAGGGTTCCTGATAGAAAGGTTTACTGTTACATGTATCTGGAAATCCAAATTCCTGATTAAGTTCACCTTGGCATTTCACCCAAGACTTACGTGATAAAATATTTAAAATTTTAAAGGTGGAATATGCAGGATGCTGGTGGGTTTTTTTTAAGAAAAAATGTTTAATTTCCACTGGCGCACATATTTCTAAAATAGTTTGATAATATATAAGGGTTTTTAGGGGATGGACTGGCTTGTAAAACCAATTTTGTCCAAAAAAGTTTTGAATTGTTTGAAAAGGGGAAAGATCATAAAATGATTTTTCAATTGAAACAATATTTTGAAAAAGGGATTTTTTTAATAAAAGGGGTTGATGCCTTAGAAGATATCTCCACTAAGGGACTAGTTTTCGCCGTGGAGGTACGTTGTGTGGTACCCCGGATTGAGACTGGGTTTGCTTACTCTGCTGACTTTGAGCAGGAACTATTTCCTTGCCTTTGTTGGAAGAGATCTGCTAGAATTTGGAGAAAAGTTCTTGGAACTCTTTAGAATTTGCAAGAGTCTTCATCAATGCCTGAGATGGAATGCTTGGAATTGATCCTGATTGCGGACTGGAATTTTGAGGCATTTTCTGTTCTTCTTGGCATATGTCATACCAAGACTTCTTGGATGTAATCGGCATTTTGGAAGCTTTTTCTAGGGTATTTTTGGTCACTGCCTCACTTGGAGTTTTGTCCCTCAATTTACGAGGTGACATTCTGTAGAAATTCTCGGGTGAGGAAATCAAGATTAGAATTTGTATCACCTTTGATAAATTCAATATCAAAATCAAATATACTCAATATAGCTTGCCATCGAGCAAAAATTTGTTTGATGCAAGATTTTGAACATCTTTTTGTAAAACTTCTTTTGCAAATTTACAATATATACGTAATAAAAATTTTTGATTTAATAAATCATTTTGGAATATTTGTATGCACATGACAATGCTGAGAATTTTCCTTTTTATAGTGGAATAGGATTTCTAGTTGTTATTCCAATGTCYAGATRTGAATCGAACAATGGTTTCTTTCCCATTTAACAACTGTTTTAGAATTCCACCATAACCAATGTCAGATGCATCAATTTCAACAATTTTAAACAAAGAGGGATCAGCAATATGTAAGTAGAGGATTTCAGTGACAAGGGATTTAATTTTCTTAATTAATAAGTTTGTTCTTCTCTCTAGGGGACTGGATTTTTCTTTAATTGATCATGCAAAGGTTTGGCAATTCTAATTATATTAGGTAYATATCTACCACATAATTTAAAYTGCCTAAAAATCTTTGCAACTGATTTTTATCAATAATTTTATCAAGAAATTTAGAGGCAAATAACAATGATCTTTTGATTGGTGTTATTGTACTTTTAGAAATATAATATCCTAAAAATTAGACTTTTTTGTCTGAAAAATAAACATTTTAGATTTAGAAACAACTAAACCATTTTTCTTCACAACATAGAAAAAAGTTTTAGATGTTTGAAATGTTCTTCTATCGTTTTGGAATATACAAGAACATCATCAATATAGACAGTACAGAATTTTGAAAATCATTAAAGATATTATTCATAATTCGTTGGAATTCAAAAAGGGCATATTTTAGACCAAAAGGCATTACATTCCATTCATGCTAACCAAATGGAATTGTAAATGTAATACTCGAGATTTCTTTTTTTATGGATTTTTGTTTAATCRTGTGAATCTGTGAGCCAACTAGGGTTCGATAATTTTTCATGTGGTTAATGTTTTAATTTTACGTTAATAAGTGCAAAATTATCGTGTTTGACCGATTAGGGCCCTTGGTTGGTTAGAGGCTCGACTCGTTGGGCTTATTCATTTTCATTCGGAAAACTAGATTTTTATCGAAAGAAACACCCGTAGAATTTAATTTAATGAATTTGGATTAATTATGGATGGGAAGGCCCGAAGGATTTGGATTACGGCCCAAGTTTTTAAAAAAATAGAAAAAAGAGAAAAACCTAAAAACCACCCTAGAATCTCCTTCTTCTTYTTCCTTATCATGTTGCCTCCACCCAAACCAAACCCTAACCGCTGCCCCGTTCTTGAAAACTCCTCCCTGCTGCAAACACGCCGCCTCTTTCTTCTTCTCTTCTCGCCACGATCCCTGCTACCCARGCCGAGACTGACGCTGCTCGTTGATCGCCCACGATGCASTCCTTCCTGGTCCGTGACGTTGCTCATCTGGTACACGCAGGTGCCACTGTCTGCTCGATCACGACAGGAATCGCCATGGCCGCACTAAGATCGGATCTAAAAGCTGAGATATTCATACATTGAGAAAAAAATGGTTTAGGAAAGGAAATTTTGAAAAGGAATATATTTTATAAATTGTAATGTGTTCAGGTAAATRTTAAAGTTTTTAGAAAGGAGTGTAAACCTAGACATGGAGGATGTGAGGGGGGAAATGGGGCAGGAGGGACTAGCACACCCTACCCTACCCTCGGGGAGGGTAAATAATGATTCGCCTCAAGGAGGTGAAGGAATGAAATAATGTTTACCGCTCTGTGGTRCTACCGCTAGGAATGTAATCAGGTTCCAAATAAGAATGGTCCACTGCAAGCCTAATGGCTAAGCGCTACACTCAGTGAGCTCATGAATGTAATGAAAGGAAATGCTTTGCAAGTTATACATTTTGAAAGGAAAGGTTTGTAAAGAGATTTCGAAATGGAAATGTTTTGCAGGTTTTCATTGAGAAAATGAGATTTTATAATTTATGACATGTAAGGCATGTTCATGCATTCATGCATGAGGTTTAGTTATTGGGCTCTATAGCTCATTCCTTTTCTCTCATTTTGCATTTCAGGTGATGTTTAGTCAGATGGTGCGAGGAGGACGCTTRTGGGCAAACCATGATACCCTAAACTTAATGTAAATGAATGTTATGGATTAAAATGGTTGTTGACTAGAATGGTTTTTAAGTGTATCTTATTTGGTTTAATTCTTTTGAGCTTCCTCAAATTCGTGTCAGTGAGTAAATAAGGATATTCCTGGGTTAAGATAAGGTTCCTAATCTGGGAGTGTTACAGTAAAAGCCATTTTATAACGATCTGTAATACCCCCAGATTAGGAACCGTCCTATGCTGAGAATGTTACGTCATTCCACTCGAAAACAAATAACTATTTATTTAAAACTCGACATTTATTGATCAATACCCAAAGGAGTAAAAAATACATTTTAATAAATCGTCACTATCCTAATATTTTATTCAAAAGAGAAATACACCGGAAATCCTTCTAAACTATTCAAAAACAAAATCACAAAGAAACTTCAATAATTTAAAACATTCAGAAATTTTATCTTATTTCATAAATAAATTCGAAAACAAGTTCTTGGGTATTGTAGCTCGCCCACAAGTGACCTCCTCGCCCCATCTGGTTACATATCGTCTGCAATAAAACATGAGGGAAAGGAATGAGCTAAAAAGCCCAATAAATAACCTCATGCATGAATGCATAAACATGTTCTACATATCATGAAACTTTAAGGTTTCACCTTTTTAAATGAAAAACTTTCCGAAACATTCTCTTTTCAAAATTCCTTCACAACTTTCTTTCAAAATTCACTTACTGTAAAACTTTCTATTTCCTTTCATTCGCGAGCTCACTAGAGTGTAAAGCCTAGCCACATAGCTATGCAGTGGGCCATCTTATTTGGAACCCGATTCCATTCCTACTAGTAGAACTGCAAAGCGGTTAAATTTTATTCTTTTAACTTCATACCTACCCTCCAAGAGGGTAGGGTCGGGTGCGCCGGTCCCCCACGCCCCATTTCCTACTCACACCTTTTGTGGCTACTATTACACTCCTTTAACATTTTCAAAAAAACTTTAACCTTTTTCCTTTAAAATTCCATTTTCTAACCCTTCACCATCTAAGTGTGTGAAAGGCTCATGCCAAATGTGATGTAGAATTCTAATTACATGCTCATGACATGAAACACATACAACCTTATGTAATGTAAAGTTCAACAAATAGCACAGGATATGAAAACACAATAGCATATTCTTTAACATAAAGGTGCTACTAAATACGAACACATTAACATTCTTTACAATTACACGCATCAACATAGAATTTCATACAAAAGATATTAAAATAATTTAAAACGTTCAATGTCATTCATTTATAATGTTGATGAATGGGAGGATTACTTACCCGGAGTCCCGTACGTAAACGGGTTCTTATTTAAGTTGCGAAGTGGACTCCTTCAATCGATCTCAACGTGAGGCCTCGAAATGACCTTAAATTTCACGATATTTGGATGTTACGAGAATGGTAATGAATTCCCGAACGTGCGTTCAAGCAACACGCACAATGGCCTTGGGCGGCTGGGCGTCGGTGTGCCTGGGCGCCTAGCACTGGCACTGGGCGCCTGGGCACGCTGGGCACTTGCTGGGCGCCTGGTGCCTCTGGCACTAGGTGGATCGGGCACTGCTATGCCGGGTCTTGTTCTTGGCCAAAAATAATGCCTCAGCCGACCACTTCCGACAACTGGCTGACGGCAAGGAACAATCGGCAATGCGGCAGCAAGAACAGAGGGCCAAATCGATGGCCAACTGTAAAGGTTCAGCATTAGTTTTGAAGGAAAAATTCATTGAGCAGAGGGGAGAAAAACACAACAGCGGCAGAGGGAGAAAAACACAACGGTGGCAGATCTGGCGACGGCGTCGCGCAGATCTGGTTGCGCCGAGCAAGTAAACGGGTAACGACAGCAGATCTGATGACGGTGTCGCACAGATCTGGTCGTTCCCACAGAGAAAGGAAAATAACGATGGGGCCTGGCGACGGCGTCGCCCAGGTCCCGTCGCTCTTTTACTGATAAGGAGAGGACGGCGGCAAATCTAGCGGCAGTGTTGCACAGATCGATCGCCCTACAAAGAAGGAAAAATAACGACGGCGGGCCGGGCGACGGTATCGCATAGGTCCAGTCAATCTTACAAAGAAAGAGAGATAACGACGGCGGGCTTGGCAACGGTGTTGTACAGGTTCCGTCGCTCTCACACAGAGAAGGAGAGGATTGCGGCAGACTTGGACATAGTGTCGCACAGATCGGTCGCTCCTACAGCGGCRGCAGATCTGGTGACAGCGTCACATAGATTGGTCGCTCCTATAGAGAAAGGACAATAACAACGGCGGGCCTGGCGATGGTATCACACAGGTCCGATCGATCTTACAGAGAAAGAGAAATAACGACGGCGGGCCTGGTGACGGTGTCGCACAGGTCTGCTCGCTCTTACACAGAGAGAGAGGACGAAGTTGACTTACAGGATCTAGGAGGCTCAGTTGCTCTGGCTAAACGTCTACGAGTCTGAGCGGCACACAGCTACTGTTTCGGGCTAGCGCTACAACTACGCGAGAGACGGCAACGTCTCTAGATGAGTAGCGATGGTAACGATGGCACGTATCACCGATCGGACTGCGATCGGTGGTGGCATCAACAGAGGAACGAAGAGAAAAGAGAAGGAAAAGCTAGGAAAGGGTCACGACGAGCAGCGTCGTGTCAGGCAGAGGGGAAGCGGCACGGTGGCGGTGGCGACGGGAGGAAGAAGAAGATAGTTTCTAGGGTTTTTTTCTTTTTCTTTTCTTTTCTTTTTCTTTCTTTTTATTTTCTTATATATTTTCCTTTCTCTTTTTTTTATATAATATTATTTTGGGCCGCAACTTAACGCGTTGGGCCTTCCTATCCAAATCTAATCCAAAACCCGTAAAGTAAACGTAATAGGCTTCCTTTCGACAAAAGCCCAACTTCCGACTTAATTAATAAATAAGCCCATAAATCGAGCCTTTAGCCAACGGTAACTCTTATTTGACACGGACAATATGTGCGTTTTAAAAATATTAATCATATAAAATATTCAACCCTAGTTGGCACACAAATTTCACGTAAAATCAAACAAATTTAATAAAGGAAAATTTCAGGGTGTTACATGATCTTTTTCGAAAATTTGTATTTGCCAAAAACTAGATTTCATGTCAAAATTAGAGAATACATAAGCAGAATTTAGACGGGATAGAAGATCTTTCTAATTTGGAATAGGATATCTAATCTATTTCAAAGCAGAGTTAAGGGGTCTGTAATTTATAACTAATCGAGGGGTGCCACGTTCTATTTCAGCATTTTTATTGACATAAAATGCAGCGCAACTTCAAGGGGATCTAAATTTTCTAATGAGATTTTTGGATTCAAAATCCAGAATTACTTTCTTGCAATGCTGTTCAAGTTTAGCATTCATCTGAATTGGTCTAGCTTTGGTAGGAATCATATTTTCATTAAAATCTGGGGAATAAGAAAGATCAACGATATGTTGTTTCCTATCCCAGAAAGCATTTGGAAGATCAAAACATAGTTCTGTTTCAAAACAAGACTTGAGCTTGGAAATCTTCGATTGAATACTAGGTGTYCGAAGAGTTTCATCTATCCTTAGATGAAACAAAGTATTTCTAAATTCTTTTAACTCAAAAGATTTACAAAGTGATAAAGCATTAATCTGATCTTTGTGAACAGAGCATGCTTTAATAAGAATTAAATTCTTAGTTTGGGGTTTTTCTAAGAATGGAAAAATGATCATCGTATTTTTAGTCCTAAACGAAATTGACTCGGAATTTACTTTATACGGAGTTATCAAAGTTAGGAATGGGGTTTCTAAGATCACCGGATGACAAATGTCATTAACTACCACAAAGGGAGTTTTTATAGAAATATTTGAATGAATAATAGAAGCTTTTGTCTCATATTTGACTTGGAGCTTGGAATTGTTAGCAGCTGATAATCTACTATTTGTAGATTCTCAAAATTTACTAAGTTCTAGACCATCTTTGATGCAGTTCAAATCTACACCAGTATCAAATAATGCTATGGTATCTATAACATAATCAGCAGAGAATTTTAAAGTAATTCTAATAAGGTATTTTTGAGATGTAATCTCTCCAAGAACAAATAAGAAATCAGGAGGAATTTGATTAATATTTTCTATCTGACTYGGAAGCTCCAAAGGCTCATCTTTCTCAGAATCAGAAGAGGAATTTTCATTATGTTTTGAAAGAAGAATTTGCATAACTGCAGAATCTTGCTTCTATTTTTCTTTTAAATCTTTTATTTCTTGTTTAATAATTTTAATTTCCTGTTGAAGATTGGAAATCGAGACAGAAGATTCATTTTTGGATTTTTTAAGAATATTTGTTAAATTATAAGTATTTGTAGAATTAGATGGTAAAATAGAAGGTTTTTGAAAGGATTTTTCATCAGTCATTAAATTCAGAATTTTTTCTAAATACTGCTTTTGTAAAACGGGATTAGAAATATATTTAACATTTCTAAAAGGTTTGCTATTCTTTAGTAAGAACATTCAAAGAGTATTTAGAAGATTCAAAAGTCTCGGAAGACGATGAAGTATGAATTTCATCGATCTGGAGAGCTTCTTCAGAAGATGGATTCCTAGAAGAGGAATCACAATCAGAATCAAGAAGAATATTCGCAATTTTCTCATAAATCTTAGGATCTAAATAAAGTTCCTGTAATTTTTTAGAAAATTTACAATATTTTTGTTAGTGTCCTTTCCTGTGGCATTTATAGCATGTGACATTTCTTAAATTTGAAGGAGTTTTATGTTGTTCAGACTTCCTATCATAAGAAGATTTTTTAGAAAATTTCCTAGAAGGTTTTTTATAAAATGGATCTACAGGTTTTGAATATTTCTTATCAGACCACGCCGCTTGTAGCGCGCATCGCCGAGGCTGACCACTTGCTTRAGTCGCTACGAGGCGCAAGCTGGGAGATTGCCCGGTCCTATCGAGCCAAGCAAACCACTCCAGGTCTTTTCTCTGGCTTCCAGCTCTCACTCTCGGGCTCKGATCGACGATTTGTGGTYCGCACTATTGCCTACCAAAACTCTAGTAAGCCATCTTCTTCTTCTTCTCGGCGCGATCGGATCTATGTGACTCACTTGCCAGATTTGTCGTCATTATCCTCTCTCCTTCTCTGCGAGACCAGATTTGTGCGACACCATTCGCCAGATCTGCCGTCGCCATCTTCTTCTTCTTCCTCTGCTCAACAGCTTTTCCTCTTTGAYTGAAGGCAGATCTCTTGCCGCTAGCCATCACCTTGCTTTCTGTCCTTGCTGCTTGCATCGCTGATTTTAGATTTGCAATCCCTTGTCATCAACCAGTCGTCGAAAGTTTGATCAGAAACAACAGTGCCCAGCAGTGTCTAACTCCAGCAGGTGCTCTGGCCGTGCGTCGAGGATCCGCACCTAGTGCAGCACCCCGCATTGCCTAGCACCAGTGCCAAGATCGGGCGCCCAGCAGCACTAGTTGCCCTGCAAGCGCCCAAACGCCTAGAAGCTATTATGCGGGCCGCTTGAGTGCACGCTCGGGAATCCAATACCGCTCCCGCAACATTTGGATATCGTGAACTTAAAGGTGAAAACATTAACACTTGATATTGAAACTTATGACTTGTACATAATTATGCCCTGAAGTGAATTGGTAGGAGAATATAGATTACGTTTATACCCGAGCTAAGGAGTTGAATTGTAACCTTAAAAATGTGATATTCGATAATATGAGAACTGAATATGGATTTATAATTGATAAGGACATTCTTAGATTGAACACATAATATATAAGTTGGGACAATCGAACTAAGTAGACGCCCTTTTTGTAATCACAACTAGGTCATTTCGAGGCCTTATGTTGAGAATTGTTGAAGGAGTTCACTTCACAACTTAAGTAAGAACCCATTAACGTCAAAGACTTCGGGTAAGTGAGCCTTCACATCTCATTAATGTTGTGAATGAATGTAATTAAACTCTTTTAGTTTATCTAATATGTTGTGTATGGGATTGTATATTGAAGTGTGTAAATTGTGTGGACTATTACATRTGTTCGTATCCTRTAGTACTTTTATGTCGAATRATATGTTATATACTGTTTCATATCTTGTATTGTTTGTCGAATGATACGTTATATATGGTTGTATGCATTTCATGTCATGAGCATGTAGTTAGAGTTCTACATCACTTCTGACATGAGCCATTCACACATTTAGTAACTGAATGGTTTAAGGAATGAAATTTTAAAGGAAAATATTAAAGTTTTGAAAATGTTAAAGTTTTTGGAAAGGAATCTAAACCTAGCCATGAAAGATGTGAGTGGAAAATGGAGCGTGAGGGACTGGCGCACCTGACCCTACCCTCTTGGAGAGTAGGGAAGAATGGAATGTTCACCTCCCTGGAGGTGAAAGTATGGAAGGAAAAGAAATGTAATTTTAACCGTTTTGAGTTTCTATCGGTAGGAATGGAATCAGGTTCCAAATAAAAATGGCCTACTGCAAGCTTAGTGGCTAGGCGTTACACTCAGTAAGCTCACGAATGAAATGAAATGGAACGTTTTACAAAATTGTAAATTTTGAAGAAAAGGTTTTGTAAAGAGGTTTCGAAAAGGGAAAGTTTTGGAAAGTTTTTCATTTAAAAAGGTGTAATTTTATAACTTCATGACATGTAGAACATATTTATGCATTCATGCATGAAGTTTATTTACTKGACTTTTTAGCTYATTCCTTTCTCTTATTTTTCATTTCAGATAATGTGTAACCAGATGGAGCGAGGAGGTCATTTGTGGGCAAGCTATAATACCCTGTAACGTGTTTTAAATAAATTTTATGCAGTAGGATAATTGTCCACTTGAATAGTTTATTTTAAATTCTTGAGGTTTCTAYGATTTTTATTTTGAATAAATGTTGAATTTTAAATGATAGTTGATTATTTACGAGTARAGTGATGTAATATTCTCAGTATAGGACAGTTCCTAATCTGGGGGTGTTACGGGTTGTCCATTGGCATCTACAATGAAGTTATCAGCTTCATCTATCTTAACAGCATTAAGAATGTCTTGCTGCTGTTGGGAGGTGAGATAGTAATCCCACCAACCTTTKAACTGACCAGAGAAACTTGCGATGAGGAGCTCTGCTATAGCCCTATCCTCGGTTCCTATTTGGGTTTTGTAGGCATTTGCTGCCATAGTCATCTGCTGTAAAAAGCTGATGATTTGGTAATCAGATAAATTGCCTATGTTCCAATCATAGACAGATTAGCCATTGAAATGGTACTAGGAAATGGGCTTTGCTATARTAATGTCTGGAGCAATAGGGGAATTTGGAACAGGAATAATAGATGACTRCCAAGTCATCAGATTGATACCAGCAATTGATGTTGATTTAGGTTGGAATTGTTCCAATGTATGATCACTGTCTGAAGAAGAAGAATTCTCTTCTAAGACATTAATCTTATTGGATTAAGAAGTGGAATCAGGAACAATTTTTCTTCTAGGACAAGTCTATACGACTTAATTGATCCTATATTACTCTAGAAAATTCTATTTTATTATCTCTAATGGTTTTTACACTAGAATCAGAAATAGAAAAGGGTTTAAAAATAGGATTTTTAAGAGATTTCTTTTTTTCTTTCAAAGAAGTGGAATTAGAAATAATAGTTTTTCCAGAAATTATTGGGATGGATTTTTCAATCCTATCCAGTTGTTTTCCTATGGTATTCAAATTAATGTTTGTAAAATTATTTTGTGTAATAGTATTTTCAGTATTTTGAAAAATATCATCAGAAGGGGTTTTATAAGGAATACTATCTACAGATTTTCCTAAATGATCTATTTTTATACCACATAAAGGTGGATGATTCGCTTGAATTTTGTGAGAGCCCGAAAGTGATTGCCACTCAGGAATTTTCTTTGATGGAGTTGTAATAGGTTGAAGGGATGAAAAAGGATATTTAATTTTATTTGGAATAATATAATATAGTTCAAATTAATCAAAAAAATAATATATGTAATTTGTTCGAAATTAAAAAATTATAATATTTTTCCTGGTTTTCTTTTCTTTCAGGAAGGAATTTTTCAAAGAACCAAATTCTTTTGGCAGAATTTTCATTAGAACAAAAATTATTATGTAACATATTTTTATCTAATTGAAAATCTTTTGAAATTACATTTAATTCATGCTGTGCATTTTCTGTAACTGCAGAAAATGATGGACTAGTAGGTTCACTACTAGAAGGACATTTAGAGTAAATTGATTTAGGAATTTTAGAGGAATAATAGCCTTATGAAAGCAATTTTTAGAAGTTGTAGGAATATTCGATGTGGAATACCTAGGAAAAGCTGCTAAGGAAGCAGTTTTCCTAAGGTGATCTATGACCGAAGGGATATGGGGAATTCTTCCTAGATCTATGGTCTGGGTTTCAGATATATGATTCGAAAACCTTTTCCTATGAAAACTTTGTTTTACAGAACCATCTGAAAACTGGTTGATATTTCTAATCTCAGTGTTTGGAGGGGATTGGACCGAATCACTAAGGTAGATCTCAAAAGATCTGTTTGGAGCATAAGGGTTTCACCCTTCTTGCTTTGGCATCTAGCCTTTGTTGCAAAGGCAGATTACATAGCTTTATAGTGCACCCGATACATTAAAGCTATAGGAATTGATCCTTCTAGCATTTGATAGTTATGGGTTTTTATCTGAAGAACTAATGACTTTAGAATATTGGGATCATCTAAAGAGACTATAAAATTTGGATAACAATCAAAAGTTATCGGACCAGTGCATAAACTAGACTCGATTGAACTTAATAGAGAATCATCAAAAATTAGAAATCTAGTGTCCCTAAGAACAGCTAGAATTGAGGTATTCAGACCCTCTTTTGTGAGAGGTTTGATACTGATCTAGACAAGTCCTATGTGAAGGTACTTGTAATTCCTAGATCTGTGTTTCTCCAAGGATTTAGATGAAAGAAGATGAAGGGATTCAAAAGGTTTAGACAGCTGAATGTCTTGTTCCTCAGTTTTTATAATATAATTTGATTTAAACAAATTGAAAGCAGATTTATAAACACGATCTTTAGAAATTTTCGGAATAGTCCAATTATCAATTGATTTTTCAAAATCTTCAATAATTAATTCTTCAAAATTTATCATCATCTTGGGATCTTCAGCTATAGATCTAGACACAGAACTACTCGATAAAGTAGATCTCTTAAAGAGATTCTCCATCTCAAGGTATTTCTAGATAGATCAGAATCAGATTTGGCTACCAACTTGCTGCCGCATTGGCGGGTCTCGTGCCTTTCCTCGGCTTACCCTATGGTGCTCTTATGCAAAAAACACTCACCAGACAAGACTTGATCTACCCAGATCTACCAAGATCTAAATAGTCTCAAAAAGAAAACCGTACGCCATCTCATAGCTTTGATACCAATTTCAACAACCAAGGATCGGAAGGTGCGATAGATTCACAGAAGGACAATTAAAGAAGATAGAGAAGGAATCAAGAGGTACAAGGAGTATTCTTAAATTTCTAAGAATCAAAATTTATAAAATTAGCAACAAATAATGMAACAAATCAAACAATATACAATAGGGATTTAAACACATAAATTAGAATTTATCAAACAAAATCCAAGAATAAGTACGTAGGATTACGTCTTTACAATTGAAGGATCAGAAGGTCTGACAAAAGGGACAATGGKTAAACTCGCAACAGATGTTCCTTTAGGAACTTGAGGCCGATATACTTTACTCTGGAATTTATAGGTAGTGGAATCGGCCAAGCAGGATTTAAACAGAATAATATAAACAAACAAAGAATTTAAACAAGTAATAAACAGAATTTAAAAATGCATATAGAGGCMGGAGGCGATGCCTTCCATATACATGAGTAAAACAAGTGATAAAAATGGAATATATATATAAGAAAATATAAGTAAGAAAGCTTACTTATAAAATCTTGATACAAAGTTTCTTCTGATCTTCGGAAGAATTCTTCGAAAATGGGAAGGGGATTTCTAGATATGGAATTGTCTCCTAATTTTTCCTCCTCAAACTAAGTGGGAGAAGGTCTCCTTATATAAGGATCAGGAAGGGGATTTCTACAGTAATTTGGGTGAGCGCTACAGTGTACAGTGTACAATGATATTTTTATAGTGAATTTGAACAGTATTTAYAATTATTTTTCTGGGGTAGAGTATAATAGTACTCTACGGTATTTGTACATGGTATTTCTGGAAAAGTCTACTACTAAATTAGATCTGCTTCGTCCAATGATGATGATGTCATGTAACAACCCCAGATTAGGAACCGTCCTAAGCGGAGAATGTTACGTCATCCCACTTGCAAATAATCAACTATCATTTAAAATTCAACATTTATTTAAAAATGAAGACAGCGGAAGTCTCAACAATTTAAACTATTAATAATATATATTATTACATAAATCGATTCGAAAACCAATTCCTGGGTATCATAGCTCACCCACAAGCGACCTCCTCGCCCTATCTGGTTACACATCATCTAAAATGAAACATAAGAGCAAGAAATGAGCTAAAAAGCCTAGTAAGTAACCTCATGCATGAATGCATGAACATGTCCTACATGTCGTGAAATTTTAAGGTTTCACCTTTTAAATGAAAAACTTTTCAAACATGCCATTTTCAAAATTCCTTTACAAAACATTTTCTTCAAAATTCACTTACAATAAAATATTCCATTTCCTTTCATTCGTGAGCTCACTAGAGTGTAATGCCTAGCCATTAAGCTCTGCAGTTTGCCGTCTTATTTGGAACCCGATTCCATTCCTACCGGTAAAACCTCAAAGGTGTTAAATTTCGTTCTTTTAACTTCATACTTTTACCTCCAARGAGGTAAACATTCTTACYTACYCTCCAAGAGGGGAGGRTCGGGTCCGCCGGCCCCCCACGTCCCATTTCCCACTCACATCTTTTATGGCTAGGTTCACACTCCTTTTCGAAAACTTTAACATTTCTAAAACTTTAACCGTTTCCTTTAAAATTCCATTTTCTAACCCTTTACTTTCTAAGTGCGTGAACGGCTCATGCCAAATGTGATGTAGAAATTCTAACTACATGCTCATGATATGAAACATATACAACCTTATGTAATATGACGTTCAACAAATAGCACAGGATATGAAACATAATAGCATATTCTTTAACATAAAGGTGCTACTAAATACGAACATATTAACATTCTTCAGAATTACACACAATAACATAAAATCTCATACAAAACATACTAAAGCAATTAAAAGCATTCAAGTTCATTCATTTATAGTGTTAATGAGATGGGAGGATTACTTACCCGGAGTCCTGTATGTAAACGGATTCTTACTTAAGTTGCGAAGTGGACTCCTTCAATCGATCTCAATGTAAGGCCTCAAAATGGCCTAGTTGATTACAAAAGGAGGGTCTACTTAGTTCGATCATCTCAACTTAAGTATTGTGTGTTCAATCCAAAAATGTCCTTTATAAATTTATAAATCCAAATTTAGTTCTCATATTATTGAATATTACGTTTTTTTTTATGTTACAATTTAAATTCCTTATCTCGGGTATAAATGTAACTATGTTCTCTCATCAATTGACGTTAGGGCATAATTATGTACATGTCATAAAATTTCAATATCATGTGTTAATGTTTTCACCTTTAAGTTCATGATATCCAAATGTCTCAGGAATGGCAATAGGTCCTCGGGCATGCGCTCAAGCGGCACACACAATAGCATCTGGGCGCCTAGCCGTCGGTGCGCCTAGGCGTCAGGCACTGGGCGTCACTTGCTGGGTGCCGACGAACAGCCAACCAGAGTCCGGCCCTCAAGCTGCCGCCAATCCGAGCACCTTCTCAGGGAGGAACGAAGGCGGTGAGCTACCGAGGATGGCGACGCGCAGCAACCCGCAAGTTAAGCGAATGTGCAGCAGAGTGGCGTCCAGACCAGGTCACAAGGGAAGAGGAAGAGGGAAGAGATGGCAGATTCTAGGAGCATCTGGCAGTGCTGAGTGCCGGGTCTTGTTCTTGGCCAAACAAAAAGTGGCAATATTTCTTGTCAACTTCTGGCAAACTCTGGCGGCAAGGGAAAATCGTCGAGCAGCGATCAGCCATGTGCGCTTGCGGAGGAGATGTGTGCAGCAGCCACCTGAATGCATGTTCGCTTCGAGCAGTGAAGAAGGAGAAGATGAAGGTCGGGCTACGTGACAAAACGTTCGTGTGGCGGCGAGACGCGCGGATCTGGCGATCAGCAGCCGCGCCCATGGACCTGGCGAGCAGATCTGTAGAGTGCTTCATCCCGAGCTGCTATGTGTTTCGRCAGACTYGAATCGTGCACCTCTGGTGTACTTTGACACACTGTGGMGTGCCCTGCAGCGGCAACGAGCAGTAGACAAGGATAGATGACTAGTCGGCAAGCTGGAAAGCTCCAATCGCGTAGATCTAGGCAACCCGTTGCRTCACGAACAGGTGGTYAGYGATCTCGGCAAGCGGAGGACGGGCGACCTCAAGCACGGCGAGGAATCGAGCCGTGGGTCACACGGCCAGCCTATGTCTGGGCTTGGATCTAGAYGATTTCAAGCACGGCGATGGAGATGGCAACCGAGCAATGATGGATCTGCAAGGAACGGCCGCGTGAAGAGGAAGAACAGCTATCAATGGGCAGCGAYAGTCCTAGACGGCAGCGAGAAGAGAAGAAGAAGAGGTGGCAGTAGGGTTTGGGTGGCGGCGGCGGGAGGAAGAGGATAAGAGTTTCTTTAGGGTTTTTTTTTCTTTTTTCTTTTTTATTTTCTTATATATTTTCTTTTCTTTTTTAATTTATATTTTGGGCAGTAACCCGAATCCTTCGGGCCTTCCCATCCAAATCTAATCTAAAATTCGTAAATTAAATACAATGGGCTTCCTTTCGATAAAAAGTCTAATTTCCGACTAACAAACATAGGCTCACGAGTCGAGCCTTTAACTAACGATAATTCTTATTCGACACGGGCAATATTTCCGCACCTATTAAACGTACAATTTAAAAATATTAACCACATATAAAATGTCCAATCCTAGTTGACACACAATTTCATGAGATCAAATAAAAATTCATAAAAGTAAAATTCGGGGTGTTACATGTCGCCTAGTCTTCGGAAGACACCGCCTGGGATTCAGATGGGGAGGGAACATATTGCAACAAGAGTTGCTGGATCTTCTCTGGGGATTTAGCCGCTGCTAGTTTTGCTGCGAGCTGGGATTTCTCTGTAAGGAATTTTTGCTGTCCCAGAGTAACTACTGGAGCCAAGATTTTCTGCGAAATCTGCCTGTGTTGGTAGAACTCGATGATAGATTGCATTTGAAAGGACGGTGGAATTTTGAAGGCTATCCACCATTTGACCTGAAATTTTCGCTGGATAATAGAGATTTTAACTAGGGCATTACATTCTAGATACTAGGAAAGAAAAAACCCATGGTAAATAGAATTTTGTATGAAACAAGGGTAACATCCCAAAATGGGATTCTTCTGGAGGTGGTTTGTAATGGGATTTGAAGGTATTGAAAGCTGTTTTTATCTAGGATTTTTGGTTTAGCCATTCTTCGATTGTCCTGAAGATTTCCCACCATTGGATAAACCAAAATGGGAAGGAGGAGGCTTGACATACATGGGTATCAAAATAGATTAACCATGTATATTGGCATTTAGGRTTTTGTATATGAAAGGCATTGTACCATGCTTGTTTGTAATCCCAATAAGTAAAGGGYTCCTGATAGAAGGGCTCATTTTTATAAGTATCTGGGAATTCAAATTCCTGATTAAGTTCACCCTGGCATTATACCCAAGACTCTAGAGATAAAATATTTAAAATTTTAAAAGTTGAATATGCAGGATGTTGATGTGTAGATTCAAGAAAGAAATGCTTGATATCTATAGATCYGCATATTTCCAAAATAGTTTGATAATATACAGGGGTTTTTAGGGGATGGACGTGTTTATAAAACCAATTTTGTCCAAAAAGTTTTTGAATTGTTTGAAAAGGTGAAGGATCATAAAAGGATTTTTCAATTGAAACAATATTTTGAAAAAGGGAATTTTTTAATAAAAAGGGCTAATGTCTTAGAAGATTTCTCCATTAAGGTACTAATTTTTRCCGTGGAGGTACGTTGTGTGGTACCCCGAGATTGACACAGGATTTGCTGACTCTGTTGACTTTGAGTATGAACTATTTCCTTGCTTTGTCTAAAGAGATCTGCTAGAATTTGGAGAGAAGTTCATGGAACTCTATGGAATTTGCTAATGTCTCCATCAACGCCTGAGATGGAACGCTTTGAATTGATCCTAATTGCGGACTGGAATTTTGAGGCATTTTCTCTTTTTCTTGGCATATGTCATACCAAGACTTCTTGGATGTAACCGGCATTTTGGAGGCTGTTTCTAACTTCCTCACTTAGAGGTTTGTCTCTCAATTTATGAGTGGTATTTTGTAGAAATTCTCGGGTGAGGAAATCAAGAATAGAATTTGTATCACCTTTGATAAATTCAATATCAAAATCAAATATACTCAATATAGCTTGCCATCAAGCAAAAATTTGTTTTGATGCAAGATTTCGAACATCTTTTTGTAAAACTTCTTTGCACATTTATAATCTGTACGTAATAAAATTTTTTGATTTAATAGATCATTTTGGAATATTTGTATGCACATGACAATGCTGAGAATTTCCTTTTTTATAGTGGAATAGGATTTCTGGGTATCATTCCAATGTCCAGATGTGAATCGAACAATGGCTTCTTTCCCATTTAAGAATTGCTTTAGAATTCTACCATAACCAATATCAGATGAATCAGTTTCAACAATTTTAAACAAAGAGGGATCAGTAATATGCAAGTAGGGGATTTCAGTGACAAGGGATTTAATTTTCTTAATTAATATAGTGTGTTATTCTGTCCAAGGGACAGGATTTTTCTTTAATCGATCATGCAAAGGTTTGGCAATTCTAATTATATTAGGTATGAAATCTACCGCATAATATAAACTATTTAAAAATCTTTGCACCTGATTTTTATCAGTAATTTTATCAGGGAATTTAGAGGCAAATAACAATGATCTTTCAATTGGTGTTATTGTACCTTTAGAAATATAATGTCCTAAAAATCGRACTTTTATCTGAAAAATAGACATTTTAGATTTAGAAACAACTAACCATTTTTCTTCACAACATAGAAAAAAGTTTTTAGATGTTTGAAATGTTCATCTATCGTTTTGGAATATATACGAACATCATCAATATAGACAATACAGAATTTTGAACAATCATTAAAGATATTATTCATAATTCTTTGGAATTCAGAAGGGGCATTTTTAAAACCGAAAGGCATTTCATTCCATTCATACTAACCAAATGAAACTGTAAAAGCCGTTTTATAACGATCTTTTTCGGAAATCTATTTTTGCCAAAAACCAGATTTCATGTCCAATTTAGAGAATACATAAGCATAATTTAGACGGGATAGAAGATCTTTCTAATTTGGAATAGGATATCTAATCCATTTCAGAGAAGAGTTAAGGGGTTTGTAATTTATAACTAATGGAGGGGTGCCACGCTCTATTTCAGCATTTTTATTGACACAAAATGCAGCTCAACTCCAAGGTGATCTAGATTTTGTAATGAGATTTTTGGATTCAAGATCCAGAATTTCTTTCCTGCAATGCTATTCAAGTTCAGCATTCATCTGAATTGGTCTAGCTTTGGTAGGAATCATATTTTCATTAAAATCTGGGGAATAAGGAAGATCAACGATATGTTGTTTCCTATCCCAGAAAGCATTTGGAAGATCAGAACATAGTTCTGTTTCAAAAGAAGACTTAASCTTGGAAATCTTTGATTGAATACTAGGTGTYCGAAGAGTTTCATCTATCCTTAGATGAAACAGAGTATTTCTAAATTCTTTTAACCCGAAAGATTTACAAAGTGATAAAGCATTAATCTGATCTTTGTGAATAGAGCATGTTTTAAAAAGATTTAAATTCTTAGCTTGGGGTTTTTCTAAGAATGGAAAAATGATCCTGGTATTTTTAGTCCTAAACAAAATTGACTCGGAATTTACTTTATACAGAGTGATCAAAGTTAGGAATGGGGTTCCTAAGATCATCGGATGACAAATGTCATTAACTACCACAAAGGGAGTTTTTATAGAAACATTTGAATGAATAATAGAAGCTTTTGTCTTATATTTGACTTGGAGCTTGGAATTGTTAGCAGCTTATAATTTAATATCTGTAGATTCTCGGAATTTACTAGGTAYTAGACCATCTTTGGTGCAGTTCAAATCTGCACTATTATCAAATAATGCTATGGTATCTATAACATAATCAGCAGAGAATTTTAAAGTAATTCTAATAAGGTACTTTTGAGATGTAATTTCTCTAAGAAYAAATAAGAAATCAAGAGGAATTTGATTGATATTTTCTATCTGACCCGGAAGCTCTAATGGCTCATCTTTCTCAGAATCACAAGAGAAATTTTCATTATGTTTCGAAAGAAGAATCTGTATAACTGCAGAATCTTGCTTCTATTTTTCTTTTAAATATTTTATTTCTTGTTTAATAATTTTAATTTCCTGTTACAGACTAGAAATCCAGACAGAAGATTCTTTTTTGGATTTTTTAAGAATATTTGTTAAATAATAAGTATTTGTAGAAGTAGATGGTAAAATAGAAGGCTTTTAAAATGGTTTTTCATCAGTCATTGAATTTAGAATTTTTTCTAAATACTGCTTTTGTAAAATGGAATCAGAAATATATTTAACATTTTCTAAAAAGGTTACTACTCTTTAGTAATAACATTCAAAGAGTATTTAGAAGATTCAGAAGTCTCGGAAGATGATGAAGTAAGAATTTCATCGATCTGGAGAGCTTCTTCAGAAGATKAATTCCTAGAAAAGGAAGCAGAATCAGAATCAACAAGAATATTTGCAATTTTCTCATAAATCTCGGGATCTGAATAAAGGTCATGTAATTTTTTAGAAAATTTACAGTATTTTTGATAGTGTTCTTTCCTGTGGCATTTATAGCATGTGACATTTTTTAAATCTGGAGGAGTTTTATGTTGTTTAGACTTGTTATCATAAGAAGATTTTTTAGAATATTTCCTAGAAGGTTTTTTATAAAATGGATCTATAAGTTTTGAATATTTGTTATATTTTTTATGATAGGATTTCTATGGGATCTAGAAGAAGATGGTTTACTGCAATTGCCATTGCAGTAAGAGGATTTTTCAAGGAGATTCTCAAAACTRTCTGTAGAAGTCGCCTAACTCCTTTTTAGACTATTTGAGTTCCCTTTTAAAGGACTGTTGAAGCCTAATATCCTGACAGAGTTTTAGACCTTCTTTATTAATTTGACTTATCAATTCACCAAAGGTGAACTGGTGATATGGAATTATTTTACTAGAAGTTTCTTCACGGAGTTTATTTCTAACCTTTTCTCCTAAGAGATGAGGTAGACCTGCAAGGAATTTTTCTTTCTAGAAGGGTTGATTCCTATCTTCTCTAAGCATTAGCCTAGTTAAGAAAGTATTTTTATAATACTTGAATTCACTAAGTTTTCGACATCTAAGATTAGATAATAGTTCGGCATTTTTATCTTTTAAATGTGATGGATCTCCAATGAAATGGAGGGAGATAGAGAGAATTAGTGTAGAAACTGCATCGAAGATGGGTTGCCTACTGGCATCTACGATGAGGTTACCACCTTCATCTGTCTTAACAGCATTAAGAACGTCTTGCCACTGTTGGGAGGTGAGATAGTAATCCCACCAACCTTTTAACTGACCAGAGAAACCTGCAATGAGGAGCTCTGCTATAGCCCTATCCTCGATTCCTATCTAGGTTTTGTAGGCATTTGCTACCATAGTCATCTGCTGTAAAAAGCTGATGATTTGGTAATCAGATAAATTGCCTGTGTTCCAATCATAGATAGATGAGCCATTGAAATGGTATTGGGAAATGGGCTTTGCTACAGTAATGTCTGGAGTAGTAGGGGAATTTGGAATAGGAATAATAGATTACTGCCAAGTCATCAGATTGATACTGGGAATAGATTTGGGTTTTGGCTAGAATTGTTCCAATGTATGATCACAGTCTGAAGAAGAAGAATTCTCTTCTAAGACATTAATCTTATTGGATTCAAAAGTGGAATCAAGAACGATTTAGGCAGAGGCAGAGGATAAGTCTATAATTGATCCTGGATGGCTTTGGAAAATTCTATTTCATTATCTCTAATGGTTTTGACACTAGAATCAAAAATAAAAAAGGGTTTAAAAACAGAATTTTTAAGAGATTTCTTTTCTTCTTTCGAAGAAGTGGAATTAGAAATAATAGTTTTTTCAGAAATTATTGSGATGGATTTTTCAATCCTATCCAGTTGTTTTCCTATGGTATTCAAATGAGTTTTGTAAAATTATTTTGTGCAATAGTATTTCTAGTATTTTGAAGAATATCATTAGAAGCGGTTTTAGAAGGAATACTATCTACAGATTTTCCTAGATGGTCTATTTTTATACTACAAAGAGGTGGATGATTTGCCTAGATTTTATGAGTGCCAAAAAGTGGTTGCAACTCAGGGATTTTCTTAGATAGAGTTGTAATAGGCTGAATAGATGGAAAAGGATATTTAATTTTATTTGGAATAATATAATATAGTTCAAACCAATCAAAAAATAAGATATGTAATTTGTTCGAAATTACAAAATCATAATATTTTTCTTGGATTTGTTTTCTTTCAGAAGGGAATTTCTCAAAGAACCAAATTCTTTTTGCAGTATTTTCATTAGAATAAAAATCGTTATGTAACATATTTTCATCTAATTGAAAACCTTTTGAAATTACAGATAATTCATTCTGGGCATTCTCAGTAATTGCAGAAAATGATGGACYAGTAGGTTTACTACTAGAAGGAGATTTAGAGTAAATTGGTTTAGGGATTTCAGATGAATAATCAACCTTTTGAAAGGAATTTCTAGAAGTTGTAGGTATATCCGATGTAGAATACCTGGGAAGATCTACTAAAGAAGCAACTTTCCTAGGGTGATATATGACTGAAGGGATCTGGAAAAATCTTCATAGATCTATGATCTGAGTTTCAGATTTATGATCCAAGAAACTTCTACTTGGGATTCCTTATGGAAACTCAGTTTTACAGAACTATCTGAAAACTGGTTGATATTTCTAATCTCAGTGTTTGGAGGGGATTGAACTGAATTTGTAGGAAGAGTTGCTCCTTCTAAGATCCATTCGTCTAGAAATTGAATATCCTTCCACTGGATGGATTTAGGAATTACTAAGTTAGATCTGGAAAGATTTGTCTGAAGCAGAAGGCTCTGGTATCTGGCTTTTGTTACAAAGGCAAATTACATAGCTTTATAGTGTACCTGATAAATCAAAGCTATAGGAATTGATCCTTGTAGCATTTGATAGTTATGGGTTTTTATTTGAAGAACTAATGGCTTTAGAATATTGGGATCATCTAAAGAGACTCTAAAATTTAGATAACAATTAAAAGTTATCGGACCAATGCATAAACTAGACTAGATTGAACTTAATAGAGAATCGTCAAAAATTAGAAATCAGTGTCTCTAAGAACAGCTAGAATTGAGGTACTCAGACCCTCTTTTGTGAGAGGTTTTATACCGATATGGATAAGTCCTATGTGAAGGTACTTGTAATTCCTAGATTTGTGTTTCTCTAGGGATTTAGATGAATGAAGATGAAGAGATTCAAAAGGTTTAGACAACTGAATGTCATGTTCCTTAGTTTTTATAATATAATCTAATTTAAACAAATTGAAAGCATATTTATAAACATGATCTTTAGAAATTTTCGAAATAGTCCAATTATTAATTGATTTTTCAAAATCTTCAATAATTAATTCTTCGAAATTTTTTTTATCTTGGGATCTTCAACTGTAGATCTGGACACAGAACTACTCGATGAAATAGATCTCTTAAAGAGATTCTCCATCTAAAGGTATTTCTAGATAGATCGGAATCAGATTTGGCTACCAACTTGCTGCTACACCGACGGGTCTCGTGCCTTCCTTGGCTTACCCTTTGGAGGTCTTATGCAGAAAAACACTCACCAGAAATAACTAGATCTACCCAAATCTACCAAGATCTGAATAGTCGCAGAAAGAAAACCGTACGCCATCTCGTGGCTCTGATACCAATTTCAATGACCAAGGATAGGAAGGTGCGATAGATTCACAGAAGGATAATTAAAGAAGATAGAGAAGGAATCAAGTGATACAAGGAGTATTCTTAAATTTCTAAGAATATATATATATATGTAAGTGATATATAATTTTGCTGAGATTAAGGAAGGAAAAGTTAGTAAAAGGTAAGATATGCTTAGATATTGTAATTAAAACTTCTGCACTAACAAAATCTCACTATTCTACCAAGAAACTCCTTCGCTCCCTCAAAAAGAGTCCTTGATCGGGACATGGCACGACCGTATTCACCGTGGTTTCCCCTAAAGAATACAAGGCATAAATACAAGTCAAAGCTTTCTAAACCCATAAATCATATAACAAAAGTCGATAGTGGCTGTGCAATAGAACTACAAGCGCAATTAACAAATCAAACAAATACAAAGTAAAATTTCTAAAATAAATAGTGAAAACTTCCTAATAGAAAAGTAGTCTCCAACTTTCAGACATAGAGAACTCATCCCCACATGTCGTCCTCTAATTTGAATTCATAGGCTTTATGTTTTGAAAAGGGGAAAGATAAGGTGGAATGAGTAACTTACTTAGTAAACAAGCATAACCTGCCCCCAAACCAGAAGAGAAAGTAATTTGGTACAAAAAGAATATAAATAAATAACACTCAAATAAATGCGAATAACATTGAAGCTCCAAAATAATATAATTTAACTTAAAAATTAAATAGAATCGCATATATCAATTCCAATTGACTACCAGATCATATAAAAAATCAATTAGGTTTCGAATATAGTTAAATTAAGGCAACGTAGGTCGAACACTAAATTTAGGACTAGTCATACTTCTATTTGGTCGGCTAAAATGATAAGGTTGTAGCTTTTTATCGATGCTATCTGTACCAATAACTGAAATGCAACATGTTCCCCCCAAAGTCAAATCGATAACGTCCCAAATTGTAACTTTTATTTTCTTCATTTTTAACTTACTCTAACCAAATTAATTTAAAATACTCATATATTCTTTTTTCTAAAATAATAATCTCAAATTGCAAGGTGAATTAGAGTGCAAATCCAAAGGAGACAAGAAAACAAAAGAAAAGAATAGATAATAAAGGCCAAAAGAAAGGAAAACAATATGAATAGAATGAAGAACACAATCCACCTTCGGGGAACAACAAAAAAGAGAAAATAGAGAAAAAGGAAAATTGAACAAGCAAAAGAAATTAAAGAAATAAAAAAAATGAACTTCACATGGTAAGTAGATCATGAGGAGAGCAAATCGGAAACACAGAAAAGAAGTATTGACCAAAAATTTGCCTAGGGTCATAGTAGGAACAACAACCTAATGAGAATTAAGGAAAAGATAAAAACAATAAAGAAACCAATTCCTAGAAAGAAAGAGAGAAAGGATATCRTGACCCTAGCCAGGACTCCTCTTTTACTCGTTACATGTTTTCAATAGCATAGGGGTCATATTGGCAGTTTCGCTACTGCAGTTTCAATGTAGTTTTTCTTAGTACTTACATAGGACAATAGGTAGTCGTCTGTCCATCAAGGTAGCTTTATATAGATGAATATTTCTACCCTTAATTATCTCACATCACTCTTTTTAGAGGGCCATAGATGTACCAACAACTAAAATGTAGCATCATAACGGCTAGATATTAAATATATAATTCATAGTATTTTCTACTCTTTGTGTTGTTCAATTTTCTTGTTGGGAAACAAACTTTCCTGTATTCTCAGTGATTACTAGTTCACTCTATCAAATCACAAAAAAGGGAAAAAAAATCATATCCTTTAACTTCAATCATGGATTATCTTTCAATATGATTCGTAATTCATTATGTATTACCTAATTCCATATAATTCATCCTTGTCATTTAAGACCCRTAATAAAATTGAATTGACTCCCAAACTCAATTAAAAATCTCAGGAAGAGGGGTTATGTTCGCTTACCTTAATCGATGACAAAGGAGGCGGAAATAAGATCTTTTCCCTCAGTGTTGATGTCTCCCTCCTCAATTCTGGTGTTCTCTCTATGTCTATTTCCTATGCTTGAAATAAAATGAAACTGACGTGAGAAGAGGAAATAGCRTTTAATTTACATCACCCCACTATCTCGTGTTATTAGATAACCTAGTTATCTAATTCACTAACCTATCAAYATCATCATCATCAGCATCACCATTATCATCATTATTATTATTATTATCTCTTTTCATCCCCAACTACCCACATATTAAAATTGACCCCTCGGGCTAGGGTTTTACATTTTCCCCTCCATAGAGAAAGTTCGGTGTTGAAACTTTGTGTACTTGGTTCCTCAAATAGGTATAGCTATGACTCCTTATTTTCTCCCCAACTCCTAAGTGGCTCCCCTCGAGGCGTGATTTGTCTATTAGACTTTCACATAGGGATGGTCCACAATCCTCAAGGACAACTCCTCATAAACTAAGTTTTCTTGGAGGTGCAATGGCTCAATCTCTAACACATGGTTAGGATTCGCCACATAGTGGTGAAGTCAAGACACGTGAAAAACATTATGAATGCATGAGGGAGTTGGTGGTAGGGCCAGACGATACGTCAAATCTCCAACTTCCTCCAGTATCTCAAATTGCCCTATAAACCTAGGGCTATGTTTTTCACTTTTACCAAATTGCATTATCCTCTTTGTAGGTGAAATTTAGACATCTAATTTTTCTTCTTGAGCAATTCTAGCAGTCTTCGAATATCTACCCAACTTTTTCGTCAATCTTGAGCCTTCTTCAAATTCTCTTGAATTACCAACACGGTTTTTTTTTTTTAATTGTAATTTGCACCAAATCTAGGCTAGAAACACTTCTCACTCCCATTTCATCCCATCAAATAGGCGACTTGTACTTTCTTCGTTATAGGGCTTCGATAAGAGCCATCATAATGCTGGATTGGTAATCGTTATTGTAAGAGAAGTCCACTAATGTTAGATAGTCAACCAACTTTCTTTGAAATCCATTACACAAGTCCGGAGACGTCATTACTCTTTTAGGTTGCCTATTAGTCTGAGGATGTTAAGCTATGCTAAGGGATAAGGTGGTGCCAAACTCCTTATTCATACTTTGCTAAAATCGAGAGTTGGACCTTATATCACGATCATATACTATTGACACTGGCACTCCATGTAATGTGACTATATTGTCCAAGTAAACCTTTACCAACTTCTCCATTGTAGCTGTTGTCTTTATTGAAAGAAATTGGGTCGACTTTGTAAACCTGCCTACCACAACCCATACTGCATCCTCGCCAGATCGTGACCTCGGCAAGCTAGTCACGAAGTCTAACATTATATGGTACCATTTCCAAATAGGAATCTCCAGCGACTTCAGGAACCTTCTTGGCCTTTTGTATTGAGCTTTAACTTGTTGACAAACTAAGCATCTCACCACAAATTCAAGAATATCTCATTTCATCCATTCCACCAAAAGTTATTTCTCACGTCCTAATACATTTTTGTTCCGCCTAGGTGAATCGAAAACTTCGTATTATGAGCATCGATCATCAGTTCTTGCTTCAATTGTAAATCTAATGGCATATATGGCCTACCCCAAAACCAAAGGTTGTCGTCTTGGTGAAGTTCAAAACCTGACATTCCTGAAATTGATCCGATTTGAATTAATTATGTATATCCTTTTTGGGCAATCTTACTCTGTTYGAACAAGGTTGCGTGAGCTATTACTACAGCTAAGCRCTTTTTGGTTGACTCCACAATTTCGATTTTCATCCTTTCAAAATCTAAGATTAGCTCTCACTGTTAGTTCTATATACAAATAAATTTTGAGTCTAATTAAAAAACAAGAAATGTAGTCAAAAATGTAGAATTTGTTGATATTTGAGGGAGTGAGTTACAACCTCTGAAAATTCAAAATCAAAAGAACATGTCTTCCAATTCTTCTCTGAATATTTTTACTTAGAGGTCGAATCTTTATCTGCACCAATGAGGAAGCTTGATTATTCTGTGATACGATGAACAATCTAAGTTTTCACCACAAAACTCGAAGCTTTAGGCATATTTTGTAGAGGGAGTTCTTGATCTTCAATGCTGCAAAATATCTTTAACGTTTTCGTTGAGATCTTCGATTTCTTTAGAGTTTTCATTCTTCTTGAGAGATTTCGTATTTATTAAGAGCTTCAATTTGTCCCCTTATGTCTTGAAGGGGTAACCTATTTATAGGCAAAGAGTTCATATCCTTTTAGGTAAGTGCATATAGCTTTGAATGGGCTTCATATTGCCTAAGCATCCCATCTTATTAGACTTCTTATATTAAGTCGACCCAATTATTTATTTGAGTCACCTAAATAAATACGACCCACCATTAGAAGAGTTTAATTTATCTGGTATTAATACAATTTGGCCCATCTTCATAATATATTGGACTAGCTTTTTAATCAATGGCCCAACCTCAATTGATCCAAAATAATCGGGTTTCTTTGTAGACTTAATTAAAATAATCAAGACTAAAATTATGTAATAATTTGACTAAATTAATTTATCTTTTAATATCTACAATGCCCCCACTTCAAGGATTGTGACAAGTCTGTCTTGTCGAGCTTAAGAGCAAGGCTTGGAGCTCATGTGTTGAATTTGAATTGGATTCCCAAAGTTGAGTCTCCAATCAAATTTTGTTTTCCAAATGCATATAGGTTTCTAATTTTGAACTTCACAAGAACTCAATCTTAATATTTAGTTTCCAAATTAAGTTCTCATTCCTGTTGGTTAAGGAGAGTGCCTTCTATAAAAGAAGGTATTGTGTTGTTTATTCTATTCTTCACAAATCAAGGCTTTCAAGATCGTTTGTCGACCTTACTTGCTTGACTTTATCCAGGTCCAACTTTCTAACTTATTGAGGTAAACTTTCTTCCTCTTCTTCTCCATCTTGAGATAAATTATGATCAATATTGTATAAATGACCTTTATTTTGTATGAAAGATAGATAAGCAATTAGCAACAATTCTAAGCTTTTATCTCTCGAATTCCATGTTGCTTTATATGATTGCCTGCTCTCTAAGCAGGATATACAATTTTTCATGGAAGAATTGTTTGTGGCCACATTTAGGACTTGTAAGCTTGAGTACAGTTAACATCACGTCACTTTTCTTTTTTTTTTTTTTTTTTGATGCAATTAGGCTGTACTATCATGTTACTTTTCTTGAATCTTCTTTGTTTTCTCTTCTTTCTTTTTTTGGCTTCTTCTTCTTTTCTCTATTTTCGTTTGTTCCCAGAAGAGTTGGAGGTGCTTGCTTCCAATTTCTTGGGAGGTTTTTCTTGCTTGTTGCCTCTGTTTTGTTTGTGCTCATACGATGCTTGTATCTTTTCTCATTTTTTTAACCAATTAAGCAGGAAACCATGATCCTTTTTATGCTTTTTTTTTTATGCAATTAAGCATGCAATCATGATCCTTTCTTCTTTTTTTCATGCTTTTCCTTCTCTCTCTCTCATTTTTTTGTTGGTAGGTCATATATTGATTTGATCAAACCATGGTACTCCTCAGGGATCTTTTCATCAATGGCAGGAATTATTTATCTATTYTGAGTTACAAAGATGAACCCATTGAGAAAAGGTTGAGACTTTTAAGTCCACCCTCTATTATAAGKTTCTTTTTCAAAGTCATTACCTTCTTTGAACATGACTAACTTGGAAGAATGGTTGTTGAAAACATCTAATGAAGGTGGAAGAGTTTTTATATGGTGCAAAGTCCTCTACATACTGATCATGCTCGTCTTAAGAGTTATCAAACTCTCGGTAAGCAGATCGTCTCTAGTGAGGTTAGATGGGGTAGGGAATTTAGCTTCATCGCAAAGTACTAGGAGTGGCTCAAGGTGGTGTTAAGTTGCAATAAGCCACTGTGTAATTCATTTTTGATGTACGACCGAACCTTGATAATGTGGGGGCTTTTTGTGAAGCTTGGTGTCAAGCTACTAACACATTGCACACTTTGGAAGGAAAGTTATCAATTTCTATTTGGGACTTGAAATTTTAGGCAGCTTTTAGTTTCTAATGCAATATATGAAAAGTCATCCCTTGTGCCACGGAATTGGTTGGTGAAAATGCCTCTAAGAAGAGGTACCTTCCCGCATGTTGCAAGCATTTATTTGTCCTATTCCATCAATTGCAACTAGAAGCAAGGAAGAAGAACGATGTCTCGCTCTCAAGATGGATCACTTTTTGGTCCAAATTAAAAGCCAAGAACAGCAAGGCGAAGCCTCGGTGAACGAACGAGCAAGCCATTTTTCATTGACCTAAATCTTAACGGGGTTATTGGTGCTCTGCGAGACTGGCTAGAAGCGGAGAAAGATCTTTTCGGGGAGCTTGGAGTCAAAGAGAAGTTATGGGATCGGATGTACCTAGCAGCATTAATCTTGTGCTGGTTGTGCGTATTTGCACTTCTACGAGAAAGTGGGAAGATTAGACCAGCTACTTTTAAGGCGACAAGCATTATTGCTTCTAGGCATATCTTTGTCTTAGCTTTGCCGTTCTTTTCAACATATATGGAGGTGTAGGTGCGATAGCGAAATTCACTAACTTTGGACATGGTAAAGCTTGCATCCCTATACCTTATGCATATACTTGGATAGCTAATTACTTAAAGACTCATTACCTTACTCGAGATCCCTTATCTTCGCCGATCATGACTGGTTATTCTGGTCAAGGAAGATTAAAGTATTTTGGGGCAAGCATGGCTTACAATCTCATCCATGGTGATGAAACATACATTGATAATGATTAGCTGCATACTACTAAACTGGAGTATTTTTGTAGCATATGTTTGAGTTACTTAGTTTTTCATAACCGATACACCTTCATGGTGGAGCCATATGGTCATTACAGATTTGCTCATCAGTTTGGGTTCTATCTAGATGTTTCCAAGAACTTAGTACAGACGTTCGTAGCACTAGTCTTGATTTGGATAAGAAGTTAGGGCATATTTGTACTCGCTCAAAAACTTCTTCTAAAGTAATTTTTTCGCAATATCTTTTTGATCCTAAGAAATATATCTCAGCTACATACAAGGAGTAGTGGTCAAAAGTCCATGGCCAATACCTTATCGAAGGACGAGATATCCTAATCAACAAAGTGTTGACTACTATCAAGGAACCAATGAAGGAGAAAAATGTTGATGAACAAGTGCCATTAAAGAAGAATCCCAAGCTTCTTGATAAAAAGGGCTCCATCGAAAGGAATAGTGCTAGAGTTCATGAGAAAGAAAATGAAATTTGTCAACCAAATAGTCCACCTCGTCTTCTTTCTATTCAAGATACATCAAAGGATCAAGAGAAGAAAAGGAGCTGATTTGAGTGTGAGGAGACTAGAAGCACCAAAATAGATCGTCATTGGAAACGACAAAAGAATAAGGTAATAACCTCTATAGCTACAAGTGATCTAAACCTATGTAAACGTTTTGAAGGCATACCAATATATCTATAGCAAATGTTCATCTTTCACAACTTGTAAGCTTCTCACTAGGTTTTCATTTTTTGGTTTTGACTTYTTTAACTTGTTTGTTTGCTTATCATCATTTTTATTCTTCTTTTGATAGTTRTGTAATACCCGAGATTCTTTTTTATGAATTTTTCGTTTGATCATGAGAAYCCGCGAGCCAACTAGGGTTCGATAAAATTTTCTATGTGGTTAGTGTTTTACTTGTATGTTAATAAGTGCAGAATTATCGTGTTTGTCAGATTATGGTCCTTGGTTGGTTAGATACTCCACTTGTTGAGCTTAATCGTTTTCATTCAGAAAACTAGATTCTATCGAAAGAAAGGCATGTCAAATTTAATTTAATGAATTGGATTAGTTACGGATGGGAAGGCTCGAAAGATTTGGGTTAGGGCCCAAGTTATTATTAAAAAAAAAAAAAACCTAGAATCCTCTTCTTCTTCTTCTTCCTCCCTATTCTACTACTGCCCAAACCCTAACCCACCCTACCCGCCACTACTATCGTTTCTCCCTCTGCCTAACCGACACCTTCGTCGTGGCCCTTCCTTTCTCTTTCTCCTCTCTCCCTCTTCTCTTCCTTTCTCCCACTGCCGAGCTCGTGACGAAGTGCCCGCCCATATCAGCCTTCATCTTCTTCTCCTTCTTCCCTCTTCCTCCTACCAGACACAGCTTCACCGTCGGAGTTCCATAGCTACTTGGCGAGAGCTCCACGATGCCATTTGTGTGCGTCACTTAGCGGCTCGAGAACGGTCGATCAGGAGGATCTGCACCTTGCCRGAGATTGTCCGATCTAGAGTCTTCCGAATTGGCCGTCGCATCATCTGCCTATCACGCTTGCTGTTGCCGCTTGCCCGATCTGCTAGCCAGGTCCACGCGCGCTGCTGCTGGTGGCCAGATCCACGCGTCTTGCCTGCCGCTCAGAAATTCTGTCGTGCAACCAAACCTATCTTCACCTTCTTCTTCTTCTCCTCTACTCGACGGACCTGCTCTTTCCATCGGTTGCGACATTCCATTGCCATCTAGAGAAACCTGATCCGTCCAGCAATAGCACGAAGGTTGAGGCCTTAGCTTTTTGTCGCTGGTTCTTTTATCTCGCCGATCAAACCTTATGCCAACACTGTCCTGCTCGTCGTCGAAATGCCAGAAGCCTTTGCCGAAATCAGGCCATAGGCTGTTGATGGTTTCTTTTAGCTAGCTGCTCGCCAATTCTGGGAGTGCCCAGTGCCAGGTGCCCAGCGCCCAACACTAGGCACCCGGAAGCCTGGAAGCCCGACGCCYAGGCGCCCACATGCCTAAGAACCCAAAACCATTTCCCGAGACACTTGGACTTTGTGGACTTAAAAGGTGAAAATATTATTAATTAATATTAAAATTTATGACTTATGAAATTATATCTTAAAGTAAAATTGTGAAGAACATAGATTAAGTTTAATATCCGGGAGAAGGAGTTTAAATTGTGCCCTTAAAAGACTTTATAATTGGTAATGTGGGAACTAAATATGGATTAATAATTGAAAATTGACATTACTGGAATAAACCCTGAATATTTAAATTGGGATGATTGAACTAAATAGACTTTTCTTTCTGTAATTCACAAATAGGTTGATTCGAGTGCCCTAACATTTGAGGACGGGCTCGAGGATCTCACTTCAAGATTTAAATAAGAAACCTTTTTAACGTAACAGGACTCCGAGTAAGTAAATTCTCTCATCTCCATTTAGTGGTGATGCAAGTGTGTTCTGTATTATGATTGGAATCTTCTTATTATGAATTGAATGTTGTATGTAAGTAAACTCTCACATTTTCATTAACATATATATGTTATTGTTATCTGAGTTATGTGTAAGTAAATCCTCACATCTCATTAATGTTATGAATGAATGTGATTGAACTCTTTTAGTTGGTCTAATATGTTGTGTATGGTATTGTATATTGAGGTGTGTAAATTATATGGAATGTTACATGTGTTTATATCCTGTATTACTTTTATGTCGAATGATATGTTATATACGGTTGTATGCATTTCATGTCATGGGCATGTAGTTAGTGTTCTACATTATTCCTGGCATGAGCCATTCATACATTGAGAAGTGAATGGTTTAGGAAATGAAATTTTGAAAGGGAATGTATTTTATAAATTGTAATGTGTTTAGGAAAATGTTAAAGTTTTTGGAAATGAGTGTAAACCTAGCCATGAAGGATGGAGTGGAAAATAGGGCATGGGGGACTAGCGCACCCGAACTGACCCTCTGGGAGGGAGGTAATGATTCACCTCTGGTAGGTGAAGAGATGAAAGGAAAAGTAAAGGAATGTTAACCGTTCTGCAGTACTACCAGTAGGAATATAATCGGGTTCCAAAGAACAAATGGCCCACTGCAACCTAATGGCTAAGCATTACACTCAGTGAGCTCACGAATGTAATGAAAGGAAATGTTTTACAATTTATACATTTTAAAAGGAAAGGTTTTGTAAAGAGATTTCGAAAAGGGAATGTTTGGAAAGTTTTTCACCTTAAGGGTGAAATTTTATAATTTCATGACATGTAGGACATGTTTATACATTCATGCATGAGGTTTACTTACTAGGCTTTATAACTCACTCCATTTCTCTCATTTTGCATCTCAGGTGAAGTGTGGCCAAATGGTGCAAGGAGGTCGCTTGTAGGCAAACCAAGATACCCTGAAGTCAATGTAAATGAATGTTATAGATTAAGATTGTAACACCCGAGATTTTACTTTCATTAATTTTTATTTGATTGAGTGATTTGCGTGCCAACTAGGGTTGGATAACGTTCTATGTGATTATTGTTTTAATTGTACGTAATAAGTACGGAAATATTGTCTATATCGATTAAGGGTTATCGTCTGGTTAAAGGCTCAACTTGTGGGCCCATTTATTTGTTAGTCAAAAATTGRACTTTATCGAAAGAAAAGAAAAGAAAAAGGGGAAAAAAATCCATCTTCCTCCCCATGAAACCCTAAGAAGCTGCCGCTGCGGCTACTTCATCTCCGCTACTCACCTYTACCAAACCAGACCGCCATTATAGGCCAAGCTGAGTTCACCATCCGTCTGTTGATTGCTGCAATGGGATGGAGAGTAGCACCACAGGTAATGGAGTTGTCTTCGTCGTCCTCTGATGATGCTGCATCTCCACAACCGTCCCCCCACATACTCCCTGATCACGGCTAAGCGAGGCAGATCCAACCGCGCACGCCGATAGCTTCACTCTCCTCAATYGCAGCCTGCGTTGGTCCATCGATCGGCGAGATGAGGGGTGCCCARTTCTTYCACTCGTAGCACCACTTGCCGCTCGACTCAAYCGAAGCAAGCATAGAACAACACGAKGCCATCTCCAGTCGGTGGSGACCAGCCAAAGAAGATCCCATCCGCCGAGTTGTCACCAAAGCAGTTTGCTGAAACACTATCGCTGGCGCCCAGATGAATGGGATCTCAATGCCACACAGCCACCTTTCTCACCCATCAACCACCCTCGCGACCCCAATCCTTTTTCCATCTTCTAGTTTTTCCCTTGCCTAGACCTCGGCCAGCGACTTTGAGGTTGAATCGGCAGCACTCACCGTTGACAAGGAGCGGGTCGCCTAAAGCTTGACCAGTTTACTAGGTTAGGTGTTGTGTGCCATGCTCGAACTAGCTGCTCGCGCTGCCGCCCGTTCGACGACCAGACCTTGTGCCAACGCTGTTCTGCTCATCACCGATTTCARCGTCACCGGAGTTTGTCGAAAATTAGGCCTGCTATAGGCCATTCAGTGCTGGGTTCTTCTTTGGGCTAGCTGTTCGCCAATTTCTAGCGTTGGGAGTGCCCAGCAACAAGCGCCAGCAAGCTCCCAGGAGCCGACACCCAGACGCACCGATACCCAGACTTTAGTGCACATGCCGCTTGAGCGCACACCCGAGAACCCATTGCCATTCCCGAGACATTTAGATATCGTGAACTTAAAGGTGAAAACGTTAACACATGATATTAAAATTTATGACTTGTACATAATTATGCCTTGAAGTGAATTTATGGGAAAATATAGATTAGGTCTATACCCAAACTAAGGAGTTGAATTGTAACCTTAAAAACGTGATACATGATAATATGAGGACTAAATATGAATTTATAAATTTATAAAGGACATCCTTGGATTAAGCACGTAATATCTAGATTGAGACGATCAAACTAAGTAGACCCTCTTTCTATAATCAACTAAGTCATTTTGAGGGCTAACGTTAAGATCGGTTGAAGAAGTTCACTTCACAACTTAAGTAAGAACCCGTTAACGTGAAGGACTCCGGGTAAGTAATCCTCCCATCTTATTAACGTTATAAATAAATGTAATTGACCACTTTTAATTGCTCTAATTGTCGTGTATGAGATTGTATGTTGATGAGTRTGATTGTATAGAATGTTAATGTGTTCGTATCCTGTATCACTTTTGTGTGAAATGTTATGTTATCATGTTTCATATCTTGKACTGTTCGTATGCGTTTCATGTCATGAGCATGCAATTAGAATTCTACATCGCATTTGGCATGAGCCATTCACGCACTTAGAAGGTGAATGATGTAGGAAGTGGAATTTTAAAGGAAAATGTTAAGTTTTGAAAATGTTAAAATTTTCGAAGACCCTACCTTCTTGGAGGGTAGGTAAGAATGGAATGTTCACCACCTTGGAGGTGAAAGTATGAAAGAAAACCTTTTTTTGAATGTTAACCGCTTTGTGATTCTACCGGTAGGAATGGAATCGATTTTCAAATAAGAATAGCCCACTGCAAGCTTAGTGGCTAGGCGTTACACTCTAGTGAGCTCACGAATGAAAGGAAATGAAATGTTTTACTGTAAGTAAATTTTGAAGGAAATGTTTTGTAATGAGATTTTGAAAAAGGAATGTTTGGAAAGTAGTTTTTATTTAAAGGTAAAATTTTATAATTTCATGACATGTAAAACATGTTATGCATTCATGCATTGAGGTTACTTATTGGGCTTTTAGCTCATTTCTTTTCTTATGTGTCATTTTAGATGATATGTAACCAGATGGGGCGAGGAGGTCGCTTGTGGGTGAACTATGATACCCGGAAACTTGTTTCAAACTTATTTTATGTAATAAGATAATTATATTATTTTTGAAGGGTTTAAATTCTTAAGGCTTTCACTATTTTCATTTTGAATAAATGCTGAGTTTTAAATGATAGTTGATTATTTGCGAGTGCAATGATGTAACATTCTCAGCTTAGGATAGTTCCTAATCTGGGGGGTATTACAAAGATGGTTGTATTAATTATTTATTATTTGATTTAAATTCTTTTGAGATTTCGCAAATTCRTRTCAGTGCATAAATGGTGACATTCCTGGRTTAGGATAAAGGTTCTAATCTAAGGGTGTGACAAGTTGAATGATCAAGACTTGGAAATTCTTAAAGTGGATACACAAAGCGAAGGTTTAATGGGTGGCCCATTTTCTTATGAGCTCTTAGCTAAGCAAGTTGGTAGCTCATCTAAATTAAAAGAGGATCATGTTGTTGAAGCCACAATGAGGATATATAATGGACGGTACTTAAGCCGCACCATCAACTGCCCATGCCAGCTTTGTCAGTAGTTCATTCTAAAGAGGTGATTCGAGGTTGTCATCAAAACTTGGTCTTTATGTTGTGGATCAAGCTAACAGATAAGATTTTTTACACACCTTTTGAGCAAATGTCTTCCCTTAAAGGTGATACTGACAAGCTCCTACTGAAATGTGTAATTAATGTGGATATTGTATAAAAAATTTGACTCGAAGAGGTCAACAACTTCAAATAGACTTTCAGCAGAATCATGGAATGAGATATTTTTTTTCTTCTACCAAGAAACTAAATGAAGTGGAAACACAAGAGAATAATTGAATTGAGGTGATGAAATGTGCCAAAGCTGAGGTTGTTGCTATTACTCTRAAGTGGCATATTTGAAGCACCGTCTTGAAGTCTTGGCCACCGAAATTAAAGAGATAAATTCTTCACTTGAAGAGCAAGCAAATGATTTATCCCGATTGTAAAGCTCCATTAAATCCATAAGAGGATAAATTGCCAAACTTGATAAATCTATCCTTTTGCAAAAAAAGGAAAGTGAGACCATAAGGAAGATGGAGGAGCATCTTGAGGTAAGCCACGAAGAGTTGATGGACTTCGAACTTTTACCTTGATGTATTTTTCTTTTCTTAGTATTTTGAGTAGCAATTATTAACTTTCCTTTGTTTTGTCATTTGAGTCTTGTACTTTTGATCCTTCGACTTGATTTCTTCAATAAAACTTCACTTATTTTCCTATCAACTGTTTGTCCTTAATGATTGAATTGATAACCATTTAGACAAAACAAWGCAAATCCTCAGCCACGAGAACAAATCCTAAAATTGGATAATATTTTTTGTTAATTTGAAGTATATTTCAAGTTACCTACGTATCTCAAAGTTCTAATTTTGAGAATTAAGTCATAACGTAGTTACAGGAAACACATATTTTGTTTAGGAGGGGTAACTGAACAAAATTTCTTCCAAGCTACCTGCGTATGCCAAGGGGAATTGGGAATCATGTTATAATGTAGTTCAAAGTGATTTGTTTGTTGTTCATAGTTTTAACTCATGCAGCCAAGAGTAACTTGTAGTTTAAGCTCGTGCAGTCAAGAAACATTCACGTCCTTACGCATAATACTTCTTCTAGAATTTGCCGTTGATAGAGCCAACTCTCACACCATCTYTGTCAATTAACTTGTATGCATCATTTCTATAGACTTCTTGTGCCACATGTGGTCTATCTCACTTAGATATGAATTATTCTTAGTGAGGTCGGTCATGATGATTTGTCTTGTAACAGTAAGCACCATCTCTCCAATTTGAAAAGATCGTCGACGGAAGGCACCTTCTTGTTGGAAGCCCTAGAAAGTCGAGCCTAATCACTTTCCAGACTTTGTTGTGCTTCCAAGCACTTCTTATCTAGTGTCTCTAGTTCTTGAAGTGGAAGATGAGCATTGTCTTCTTCATTAAATCCTTCTTGAATTGCCATCTTTAACGAAGGAATTTGACATTCAAGAGGTAGGAAAACTTCTATCCCATACATAAGTGAATATGGTGTTGCTTGTGTAGGAGTTTTGTATATAGTTAGATAAACCCAAAGAGATTCTCCTATCCTTTCATGCCAATCCTTTTTTGACTTCACTACAACTTTCTTCAGCAAGTTGCAAAGTGTTTTGTTGAATGCTTCGGTTAAACCATTTGCAAGAGCATTATGCATTGACAAATTGTATGCTTGAAGTTGAGTTTCTAAAAACATTTGTCCATCAAACTGTTGAGGAAAGTCTTTCCATTATTGGTGATGATATAACGCGGGATTCAGTACTTGTAAATAATATTTGCACGAATAAAGTGGACTATTTCTTCCTTTCTCACTTTTTTTAACGATATAGCCTCTTCCTATTTAGAGAAGTAATTTGTTGCAGCTAGGATATATGCGTGTTGACTAGTAAACTTTGGTAGTGTACCAACAACATCTAGTCTCCATGCTTCAAAAGGCCAAGACGCCACAGTAGGATGAAGCAACTTAGCAGTTGATGGATGTAGTTTGCATGATATTGGCACCACTATTCTTTTTTTTCATAATCAATACAATTTTTCACGATGGTCAGTCAATAATAGCCGATCCTTTTTATCTGAAAGTGCAACTTAGGGCCAAACTGGTGAGCTTCACATATTCTAGAATATGCTTCTTCCAAAGCCTGACCAGTTTTATCTTCACCTAGGAARTGTAGGAACACCCCATCAAAAGAACTGTAATACTCAAGATGTTATTTTTCATTTTTACGAATTTAACATGATCATAAAATATATATGCCAATTCACTGATTTRTTTATTATCATGAAATGTTGGTGTTATCGTTATTTTGTAGCGAAAGGACTTGGAGGCCCTAATATTCAATGTGCCAATTAGAATTTAATAAATTWTCTATGTTATTATTATTTATTTATACGTTAATGGGAGAGTACGTTTATTTAATTATGAGATTTATCGTGCTAAATTGAAGTAGAGGTTTAGCTAATTAATTTAGGCTCGGCCTGTTAGAACCCATTTGCTTCTTATTCGAAACCTGAAGCTAATTTGATGTCAAATTTCGGTCCAAAGGAAAGCCTGTAGGCTTTAATAGTGTTGGGTTGGCTGGTTATGTGATAAGGAGGCCTAAAAGAAGGTTGGCTAGGGCCAATTAAAAAAATAATAATAATAAAGAAAATGGGATTAGGGTTTCARTCGCCAATTTTTTTGTAAACAAATGAAAATGAAAATGAAACCCTAACCTAACCTAGCGCCCTTATCTCCAGAAACTCCCTCAGCTATCACCCTAACCTAACCTATCGCCTCTCTTTTCCCCTGCCGCTGATGCCGTGCCGTGTCCTTATCACTGCAACACCCTGCCCAAATCCAAGCTCAACTATTGCTCACCCAGATCCGCTCGGGATTGCTGCATCCCTTGACCAAATCAACTCGCTACTCGGGAGTTTGATGAGTTCATTTGCAGTAGGCCATCAATGGTGCTGTTCGAGAGTCCTCCTCACTATTTATCGCTGTGCGCATCAGTTCGAGCACCTTCAAATCTACACGCGTAGCTAATCGGAGCCTCAGTCTGGACTTGTCAGTGCCTCAATTGATCGCCTGCAGCTAGTCGACAGTCCATGCCATCCTCTGCTTGGATCGTGCCTGATCAGGTCGGTTCACCATCGCTTGATCAAGCTCCTTTGCACGCACGCCTGGCTAATTAGTGCTGCTTGCTAGCTTCAAGGTTGTAGTTCGTACTGACTAGAACAAATCGTCGAAGCACCGTCAGCCAATTAGAATGTGGCATTTTGCCAATGCGCTCTTCTGTTGGCACTGATTCAAGGTGAACCCTCATTTTTGTCTAGCGTAATCAGATGATTTCTAAGTGTATGCTTTGTGTGGTTATCTCTGAATTTGATACTTCCTTGTGTGAGATCAGTAGTGGTCCTGAGGGAGATTTAGACAAACACATTGTAAATGCAAAATGTGCAATATGACACCTGTTAATTATTGGTCAGACGTAGTAGTGTATTGTACTGGTGACTGTTCCATACTGTTCAATGGCTGTAAGTCCTTGATGTATTGTTGGTACTGTAATAAATTGTTTACCAATAAAAGAAGAATAAGTGAGAAAAAATTTATGAAACTAGAGCTGATTCTAGAGCAATTRAACCTTCATTGAACTCAATAAAACTATTTAAGGATTAAAGGGGGCATAGATGAGAAAATATGAAATTCTTAGTTAAACTCTAATAGAGAATTTGGCATTTATGATTCGGATAAATAATCTAATCTACATGTTCGTTATAGCTAAGGCATTTATTATGTGCATCTAAGGCTAAATTATTAGATTTTCGTAGGAAATATTTAGAAGGTTCTTTATGAACATTCTTTTGTAATTAAACTAGGGCATTTGACACATTGACATTGTGGGTGGCTAGGGGCCTCCACTTTGCATTTAAAGTAGAATTCTAACGCTAAGGACTTGAAGTAAGGAAATTCCTCCTATTCTCATTAATTGTGTTTCATATGTTTCGTGGTTATAACTGGATTGTTTTATATGATATAGTTATGATTTATTTCAAGTATGTGAACTTTCTACTTGGAGACATGTTGGGTAGTCTAAGTTCAAATTTATGTGGTCTATATCATGAGCATGTAGTTTACAATATTTTACATCATATCCTAGCATGAGTCATAATCGTGCRTTTTAAAAGGTAAAGGTTTTAAGAAATGAAGTTTGGAAAAAGAAATGGGATTTTATGAGTAAATGATTTTCCAAAAYGTTAAAGATYTGGAAAGGGGTGTAAAGCCTAGACCATGAAAGATGTGAGTGGGAAATGGGGCGTGGGTGGACCAGCGCACTTGACACCAACCCTCTTGTAGGGTGGCAATTCATGCATTATTCACCTCTTATGAGGTGATGTTTAGGAAAAGATTAAGTATCTAAACCGCTTTGCGATTCTACCGGTAATACATGACTCAGTTCCAAATAAAAACTACCCACTGCATAGCTTAATGGTTAGGCGATACACTAAGTGAGCTTACGATTTGAAATGAAAAATTTTTGGGAAAGTTTTGATGAAATGGAAACATTTGGAAAGTTTTATCAAGGAAGTGAAATTTTGAAACTCATGACACATAGTGCATGATACATACATTCATGCGTGAGATWTACTTATTRAACTTTACAGCTCATTCCATTTTTCTCATTTTACATTTTAGGTGATGAATAGCCAAATGGTACACGAAGGTCGCTTGTGTGCAGGCTTTGATACCTGGGAGTTTTTGTTTTGAGTAAGTTTTGTTGAATAAGGGAAATAGTTGAATACAGTAACTTTTATCTATTTGTTTGCTATTTTATTAATTTATTTGTTCTTTCATTAATTCTTTCAAGGTTTTCCCTGAATTTCAAATATATAAGCATTTAGTCGGTAAATGATTTTTGGGATGGAAGTTATTTCAATTTTGAGTATTTGTTGGGTTTTGAAGTTATTTATATATGAGTATTGAAATGTTGTTGTGGAATTTTCTGGTTATATACAGAGAGAAAATGCTGATGTTACAGAGGAAACTCTGCCAACGTTTTTGTAAAACCTCTTCTCTATTTAAGTTTCAAGATTTTTATTTTCTCCAATTTTCGCAAATTTTATGTAAGTGAGTAAATGGTGACATTTTCAGGTTAGGATAAAGTTTCCTAATCTGGGGGTGTTGCAAGAACGGCGGTACAATATGTCTGTATAGTAGACAAAGCGARGGGCTTAACGTCGGATGACTACTTTTTACTTGAGATTTTTCGAAAGTATCTCATGCTTCAATATTCAATGAATGGCTGTCTCAAATCCTCTTTATCCTCCTCATATGTGAAAATGATGCGAATCTCAGTAGTTTCGCCCTTATCATTTTCCACAGTAATAGGTGGTGGAATAAGCCATCTATAACATAGTATGACTGTTGTTTCTTTTCTTGGAGCAACCAATGTTGAGGCTAGAGATAGCGCATCATCCGGTTTATTCTCTTTTCTTGGTACATACCCAATAGTCATATCACCAAGCTTTTTCCATAGGTTGTTGAGCATATATGAAATAGAACTAACTCTGGCTTCTTTTCCTCATAAGAGTTTATTCACTACCAACTTAGAATCTCCATAAACATCTAGATGAGGTTGGCTCATTTTCATAGCCATCTCAAGTTTGAGTATAAGTGCTTGATACTCAGCAATATTGTTTGAACAACATGGCATCAGAGTGAAGGAGTATGACAAAGTCTCTCCATCAGAAGCGAGAAATATAACTCCAGCACAAGCTCTTCTCGTTGTGCAGCACCATCAAAGTACATCTTTCAAGGTGGTACAATATCGATGGCAAGTACGTTTTCATTAGTTAAGTCATCAATTAATTCTTGTTCAGTAGGGATTGGGGGTTAGTTATGCAATCTGACAGAACATGTCCTTTAACAGCGTTTTGAGGCATATATATGATTTCAAACTAGTTTTGAGGCAACTGCAAATACCATCTTGCTAAGCGATGTGATAGAACTGGTTTTGTCATGACGTAATTGGTAGAATTTGCTTTCGAGACCAAGTGTACAATATGAGATTGGAAGTAGTGCTTCAACTTTTGGATGGCGAATATTAGGGCCATACACCATTTCTCAATTGGTGAGTACTTGAGCTCACTGGGAGTCATCTTCTTGCTATGGTAATACAAAGCATTCTCCTTCCCCTCCATATTTTGTTGTGCAAGTAATGCCCCCATGGATCGTTCCTGTGCAGCAATGTAGAGGATCAACAGCCTTCTAGGAATTAGGGCTGCCAATACAAGTATTATTATCAGATATAATTTTATAGCTTGAAATGCATTCTTGCAAGCTTCATCGCATTGAAATAGTGTACATTTTTTTGTGAGACGACTAAAAGGTTGACATTTTCCAGCTAAGTTAGATATGAATCTCTGAACATACGCAAGTTGCCCTTGCAAACTTCTCAACTCATAGATATTTCATGGTTCTCCCATATTTAGTATGGCATCCTCGATTGGTCGATTTCTATCCCAAGATGGTGAACTATGAAGCTAAGAAACTTCCTAGATGTAATTCCAAATGGCATTTCAAAGATTCATTCTTAACTAATATCTACTTAGTTGCTCAAACACCACTCTCAAATATTTCAAATGGTCTACCTTTTCTCTTGATTTCACCATGACGTGCATATAGCATTCAACAATCTAACGAAGCATGTCATCAGAGATATTTTGTGTCGCTTTTYGGTATATCACCCCAACATTTTTCAACCCAAGGCATGACCTTATAGCTATATGTCTTTTAAGGTATGAAAAACAATAAGCTCCTAATCTTCAGGCACCCATTCGAATTTGATTGTAGCCCAAAGAGCCATCCATAAATGATAAAGCTTCATTACCAATGGCTAGATCTACCATCARCTCAACAATTGGGAGAAGAAAGTCATTCTTAGGGTAATCATTGTTGAGATATCCAAAGTATATGCATACTCGTATCTGCCCATTCTTTTTTTTATTGGGACAATGCTTGAAATATATGTAGGATACTTTACTTCAAGGATTAATTAAACCTGCATCAATCTGTTCACTTCAATCTCAATCAATGGCACCAAATAATGTCTGAAACACTATTGAGCGTGCTTGATAGGACGTGATCCATTTTTCATAGCAAATGATGAACAACCACTGTAGGATCTAACCCTGGCATCTCCATGTAGCTCCAAGCAAAAGTATTTTTGTACTCACTTAGAAGTTCTGCATATACTTCTTTTTCTTCAAGAGTGAGAAGTGAAGTTATGTTGTTAGCAAGGATCTTAAATATTGCCGAGATTGACTTCCTCCAATTCATCTACTGTAGTTTTTACTCTTTTCTTAAGTTCTATGGAGCATCTTCAACATCATTCTTCCAGTACTCCTTCTTCATTATAGGTTATATGGAATGAAGAACCTATAATCTCTTCAATATCTTTTTCTTGAGGTTTTGTATTTACTACAATGGAAGCTTCAGCCTTTAGCAGTTTTCCACAAGTTATTATCGGTTAGTATGGTGCTTCATCCTAGATAGGATCAGACTACGAATATTCTTTTGCATCTCTTCAACTTCAACCACTTTTTTCTTGGGCTTTGAATATCTCAACCTCTTTTGAGTTGGCTTTTTCATTAGTTTGAACTCTGAGATTCTCCTTCATATACGATTGAGCTTATAAAACACCAATGGTTTTTCATCAACGAAAGAACCTTCTTCTTCAACAACCTTGCAATTGCTTTCTGCCCTTTTTGTCACAAGTTCCARTCCAAATGCAATATGCCATGTCAAATCCTCTTTAACTTGTAAGTATGAAAATTTTATCAAATTAAATTTTCATAAGTTATCTTAAAACAAATAAATGTTACATTTAAATAATCCCACTAAGCTTTGATAAATTCAATGTCTCGGCCAATGAGTTATTAACACTTGTCACGAATGACAAGGTTCGACCAGTAAAAATCAAGGATACAGCCTGTCAAATCAAATAGTGCCACATCATTCTTAGATGGGGCTTTTRTGTAACAACCCCCAGATTTGAAACCATCCTAACCTGCGAATGTCACCAATTACCTTCACATATATTGCAAAAATTGGAGAAAATAAAAATCTTGAATATTGTAATGCATAAATATTTTAGCAGATTTTCCCTTATACTATCAACATATCCACCCTGTAAACAATCAGAAAATTTTTCACCAAACATTTCTAATAATCCACTTATAATGAAATCACCTCAAACCAATAATAACATTTACTAACAAAATACTCATAGATTTAAAATCCATCCGAAGCTTTTGAAAATAAACGAATACAATTTAAACATTCAACAAGTTAATAAAACAATAGAAAATTTAATTAACATAAATGATTCTTGGGTATCAAAGTCTGCTCACCAAATGATCTCCACGCACCATCTGGGTAGTCATCACCTGAAACGTAGAATAGGGGAATATGGGGTGATCTATTAAGTTTAGTAAGTAAATCCCATGCATGAATGCATATATCATGCACTATATGTAATGAAGTTGAAAAATTCACTTTGTCAAAACTTTCCAAAAATTTTCCTTTTCAAATCGTGAGCTCACTTTGTGTAATGCCTAGTCATTAAGCTCTACAGTGGGCAATTATTATTTGAAACTCGATGACATTCTACTGGTAGAACTGCAAACCGGTTAACATTACTTAATCTTTTCCTTTCACTTTCACATAGCATGAAGTGAACATTTCATACCTTCGCACCCTACAAGAGGKTTAGGTCGGGTGCATCGGTTCCCCATGCCCCATTTCCCACACGCACCTTTCATGGTCTAGGCTTTACACCCCTTTTTAAAATTTCTTATGTTTGGAAATCATTCAATATTTAAAATTCACATTTTTCCAAAACTTCATTCCTCAAACATTTGCTTTTCCAAACTTCATTCTTTCAAATCTTTGCTTTTATAAATGCATGATTATGCCCATGCCAGAAAATGGTGCAAAATACTATAAACTAAAGGCACATGAACATGGATCACATAAATTTTGAACTTAAAAGTCCTAACATGTCATCAAGTAGAAAAATTCACATATTTGAAATAAAACCATAAATCATATCACATAAAAGCAATCCAATTATGCAATACAATTAATGGGAATGTGAAAATTTACTTACTTGAAGTCCTTAGTAAATTTGTTTACTTTAAATTGTTAGTGGAGTGCCTTGGTTGCCCACAACGTCAATGTGCCAAAAGTATCCTAATATTATACACAAGACTATTCATTTGAAATTTATTTAACTAAATACATTCATTTAACATAGGTGTTCACCATTAATACATTCATCATTTATCCTCTATGTGGCATTAACCAAAAATTTTGAATTTAAATTTCATGTCTAGAACAATCGAACTACTAAAAGTATAAATTAATTTTATGATTCTTAATCGTTCTTAAAACAATAGTAATAATAATAATACAATCACAATATATGTTACTATATCGTACAACCCCTAAATTACATCTTAAATTGTATTCTAGTATATTTCTAGAAATATGTTCTCCTTTTACTTTATCATACTAACTTAAATTTCACATTAAACATATTACGTAATTTTCCTTAACTATTATTACATAATACAAAACATAGGCCATTCGGTTAATTTAAACGAAGAAACTAAGGATTCACCTTGAATACCAAAAACTCTAGGTGTGGTATCGAGTCTAAGATGTAACGACGTCAATCATGCTTGAGAAAAGAATACACTCCAAGCGTGCGAACGACATTCCTGCTCACGCATGTGTTGCTCGCCCGCAACTATTTTGAACCCACAACGCTTGGTCGCCTTGGCGCCTAGTTAGCTTCCTCCTAATCTGGACGGCAGTTGTAGAACTGAAACCGGTGCTCTATTTCTGAGAGAGCTTCCAGCGAGCAAGATAGATCGACATGTACAGTGGAGGATGCCAACAGGATGTGCAGATTTAGGTGATGAGATGATCGACGACCTAGAGCTCGTGTGTAGATCTGATACCGAGCCCCACAGTGATGAACAGGGTGCAAGCTCCGGTCGTGCATAGGCCATGGATCTGGGCAGATCCAACACAGCGAGCAGTAAATCTCAAGAGCGACGGACTCTCAAGAGCCACGGACTCTAACCGCATCGTTGAGGCGACAATGGTGAGGGCAGGAGGAGGTGGCCCCTGTGGGGAGGGGGTTAGTGTTTGTTTTTCTTATTTTTGGGGAAGAAAATGAATAATCTTCTGGTCAACTAATTTATTTAATTGTTTTCAAACTAACTTAACCCTAACCAAAATTCTTTCGTGGCCCATTTTTATTCCTTAACAAACTAAGCCCAATTAAATTAAGATCTATTAGTTTTCTTCTGGCCCAAAAATYGAAGTTTAAATCCGATTTTAGATTCGAATAAGAAGAGAACGGACTCTAACGAATCAAGCCTAAATTAATTAACTTAAAATTATAATTAATTTAAAATTTTATACATTTAAATAAATATACTCATACATTAATGCATAACAAATAATAAACCAGAGATAATAATTTATTTCTAATTTGGCACATCAAACGTTACGTCCTCCAAGTCCTTCCATTTTAAAATAATCAAACCACTAATAATCATGAATATGATCTAATTAGTGGATTGGAATATAAGTTATATAATTATATAAAGTTTGTAAAAATAAAAAATAAATCTTGAGTATTACACTTTGACAATCAAATCCTCTTACCATGCCTATAAATAGAGGGTAGAGCATAAGAGGAAGGGTTAGAAAATCATATATTGGAGAGAGTTAGACGGAAGAATTCAATTTACTCTCAAGCTTTCAATCTGGCCAAATAAAGTCCGAGATCAAGCTACGAAGATCCCTCGAAATCAAATTCCAAAGAGAAAAATCAACGGATCCCAAGTTCTCAAATCAAGAACATTTCAAAGTTTGTTACATTTTTATTAAATTTATAAGATTATATTTTGTTACATATTCCTTTATTTTGTATTAATTACTTCGTAGAAAGAGATTCATGTAAACAAATTTTGGTAGGCCTAGTGGACTATCTCTGTTGTTCATCTCTTCTCTTTATACCAAACCAAATTAAATCGACTCTTATCAATGGCTCCCAAAAATAATATTACAAAGGCTACCCCTCTAAAGCTACAAAAATTGGTGTTGTGCCGTAGTTCAACCATTCTTGCTAGCTACATGGGACCAATCATATGGAGTAGGCTGCCATCTACTGAAGAAAAATATGTGCAAGAGTACTTCTCAGATGACTCGATCTTCAAGTATACCAACCCATGTTTAGCAATGTTCCTTCTTTGCAGAAAGGGGTAGAGGGAGTTAACTCTGCCATAAGAATGACCATATTTTTGTTGAATGCTGAAGCCAACTCAAAAGAATCCAAGCATGGAGATGACGAATCTAGTGCAGACTCTACGACTTCTATTCTTCAAGGAGATCTAAAACTCGATGTGATGGATCATGAATATTCAATTAAAAATTCATCTGCTATGTCTATTATGACAGCGGACATTTCTATTATCGAATAACAAATTGCAAATCTTATGAAATTGGTGGAAAGACTTACAAAAAACACCCAACAGCAAGAACTCGCAATTGCACAGCTGTTGAATCGGCTTGACAATGCTAGAGAAATCTAATCTACTCTAAAGCATCCTGAGACCTCAAATGTGTCGGGAAAATAAGCTCTACTTTGAATCTGAAGCCACTAAGGAAGCAAAATGCTCAAAATAAAACACCAACCATTCAAGTCTTTTGAGATGGATTGGTCCTGGTCGACCAGTTGATGGACTTTATCATGGGCTCAATAAAGGATAAGTACGAAAGGAGTATCAAATCTTCTTTTGAGTATTCTAAGCCATACACTAATAGAATCGATAACTTGAAGATGCCTGTAGCTTATCAACCTCTAAAAATTTCAGCAATTTGATGGGAAGGGAAATCCTAAGTAGCTTGCAACAAAGTTGGTACGGATAACGACCACCTTGACAAGAAGTTCATTTCATCTCTCATAGAAAATGTGATCGACTAGTACACAGACCTCATAGCCAAATCCATTGATAGTTGGGATAAACTAGAGCATCAGTTCCTTAATCGCTTATACAACACCCCTCGGACTGTAAGCATGTTGGAATTAAGCCACACCAATCATTSAAAAGATGAGCCCGTCATTGATTACATCAATCGCTGGAGAGGTTTGAGCTTAGATTGCAGAGATYGACTCTCTGAGTAGTCTGCAATTAGGTTGTGCATCCAAGACATGCATTAGGGTTCTAATACATATTGAAAAGGATCCAACCATGAAGTTTTGAAGAGTTCGCTACAAAGGCACATGATATAGAATTGAGCATTACAACACATGAAGATCAAGGGATTCCAATAACCAACCTACTAAAGCAAGAAAAACTGGATTTCAAGAAAACAAGCAAGCAATCTCCCAAATCTGAAGCTCAAGAACCTATGGTGCAACTAAAATGCCTATCAATATATCTAGCACAAAGTTTCCTGAGAGGGTGGATGCTACTCTGAATATTGAAAGAAAAAGAATGAGTTTGAAAGATGTAACACCCACGACATTATTTTTCATTTTTATGAATTTTGTATGATCGTATGAATTGTGTGCCGATTAGGGGTTTGAAAAACTTTCTATGTGATTGTATTTAATTGTAAGTTTATTTAATTATAAAATTATCAAGTTAAGGTAATTAGAATTTTTGGTTAGTTAATATAGGATCGTTTCCCATTCATTCCTCATTCGGAAACTAAAAGCTAATTTTAATGCTAATTATGTCCGAAAAAAAAGCCCGTAGAATTTAATTTATTGGCTGGGTCAGTTATGTGATGAGAAGGCCCAAGAATTTTGGTTAGGACCCACATGTAAAAAAAAAGGAAAGAATTAGGATTTCAGCCTAACCCTTTCCCCCATCTCTAGAGACCCTTCTACCCGCAGCCACCACTCACCAAAAACACTCCCACCAGCACCGCCCTTCTCTCCCCCTGTCATCACCGCATCGTTGTGACCTCTACACCAGGATTGGTCATCAACCATCCCTGCACACTTCTCGTGACCATGGATTGATTTGCCAGCTGCTCAACCTCGACTGGAGCCGTTGGTTTTTGCTACTCCTCTGCCGCCGCCACTTGCCACTGCTCAAACACGCGTCGCCACCCCGCTTCGCATGTATCCCTGCTTTTGCCTAGGTCCGAGCTCGTCTCTTCCAGATCCGCTCGAGATCCTTGCTTGCGATTACCCACGCCCTTCGTTCGCTGCACGCCGCGCTCAATTAGAGCCGATCAGATCTGCTTTCGCCTTATTGCTATCGGAGCTTGTTAGCCACAACCCTCTCTACCCATTGGTTTGCTGCTCGCTGCACTCGACCCGCCCAGATCTGTGGCCCTTGCGCACTGAAGGTTGCACTCTGCTCAGCGTTGTTCTGCTTCTTGTGCATGCTGTTGTTACTCATTGGTCAGGCTGCTCGACGGACCAATCGAACTAGTCATTGGCTCACCGCCTTCAGCTGTCTAGATCATGCTTTTGCCATTGCCGCAACTGGTGCTGTGCAGTGCGTGCTGACCAGGAGCAGATAGCCGAAGCTCACCAAGTACTATGTGCCATTCGCCAATCGTGTGCATCGTCTGTCAAGCGCACGAGTTGCCTATTCGTGACCAGTGCTGTTGTGCACGCACTGCCTGAGCGCACGCCCGGGGTGCAACACAGCTTCATACGCAATACTTAGGATTTGTAGGATCAAAGGTGAAAACCATTGGTTCTTTGATTTCATTGATCAAACGATTTACTTAATTGTATTTGATATTGATGATTTTATAGAAAATGCAAATTACGTTTCTACATGATTTAAGGTTGTATTTTAATTAGTATGAGGAATGTATTTTAAGAATATAAAGTGATTATGATTGACACTACCTTTGTTAGAGGAATTTTTAAAATATGAAATAATTTATACGTTCGGTATGTTATTGTTGTTAAATTCGAAATATAAATACGGATTAGTAGGGATAAGTGATGTTCATGGGATACGCGTAAAAYGTTTTAAAGTTGRACAATCATGTTAAATGGATTTCTTTTTTTGTAATAATAATTAGGCTACTTTTGAGCACATTGACATTGGGGCGCGCCAAGGGATTTTGTTTTGCATTAAAGTAGAATTCTACTGTTAAGGACTTCAAGTAAGTAAATTCCATACTTTTCATACAGACTTCTATTTTGAATATAATGTGATATATGTTAAATGTTCTAGCATGTTTACTATGTGATCGTGTTGAAGTAAAGTTTGTAAGAATGCTATCTGTTACATGTTAGAACATTATTTCATGTTCATGTTCATTGTCATGATGTATTTTTCTTGGGAAATGTTGCATGTTTATGAATTCGATAAAAATATGAGTTAAAGGATAAGGTTTGGAAATGGAAATTTATAAAGCTGTATTGAATTTTAAAAGTTAGGAAATGGAAAAGAGGGTGTAAGCCAAAGCCATGAAAGATATGAGTGGGAAATGAGGTGGGGGGATCGGCGCATCCGACCTAACCCTATTTGTAGGGTAGAAAGGGAAGTAAAATGTACCTCTGATGAGGTGAAAGTAAAAGGAAAAGTTAATGAATTGTTAACTGCGTAGCAATTCTATCAGTAGAAATTATCTAGTTYCAAAGAATAATGGCCTATTGCAAGCTTAATGGCTAGGCAATACACCAAGTAAGCTCACGTTAGAAATGAAAAACTTTAGAGAATCTAGACGAAATGAATTTTGAAATTTGTAACAGATAAGGCATGTCATTTGCATTCATGCATTTGGAATTTACTTATTGAGCTTTGTAACTCACCCTTTTTCCCCCTCATTTTGCATTTCAGGTGATRTGTAGCCAAATAGTGCGTGGAGGTTACTTGCGTGCATACTTGATAAACCCAAGTGCATTGACTTGAAATAAATTCTTGTTGAATAAGGGGAGTCATTTCATATGAAAATCTTTAAACACGTACTCATTCATTTATTTATTTATTCKTCATTAATTTATTTTTTAAAATTATCTCTGGGTTGTAATTTAAAGGAGTATTTTTCTTGGTTGATAAGTTTTGGAGGTTGTTGGGATTTCAAGTTATTTATATATGAGTATGGAAATGTTGTTGTGGAATTTTCTAATTTGTTTACATGGGGTAAATGTTGATATTACAAACAAAACTCTACCAAAATTTTTATAAACCTTTTAAAATAAATATATTCAAATTTTAGTTTTTCACAGTAGTTAATATATGTATGAGTAAAGTAAGTAACATTTCAGAATTAGGACAGTTCCTAATCTGAGGGTGTTACAAAATATATGCAAAATAAAGAATCCCCATTTCTTGATTTAAACGTCTCAGAGATGTTTGATGACATGTTAAAGGTTGCGATGATCGAGGTACTTGAAATCAAGTGATTTGAGGAAGCCGGAAGACTTGAAAATCCAAATTACTGCACATATCATCATCTTCTTGACCTTCCAATTTAAAAATGCTTCATCTTTAAGGATAAGGTCATGGAATTGGCTCGCGAGGGTGGTATATTGCTACAGAAGATAAAGCGGCCACTAACCAAACAAGCATTACTCCAAATGTTCTCTTTCCTAGATTTGTCAATGTTAGTGATATGCACATCTTGCAATTACCTAAAAATATTTTGTTGAGATCAAATCTAGGCAACTTGATATAGTATGGTTCAGCATAAAGTCCTTACTAGAATTTAATCATAAGTCGACTAACTCGATGGAAGATGCGGTTGTAAGGCAGTTCGAGAATGTTGAGTCCTTTTATGCAAATGGAAAATCTAGCGATTTTGATTCTGAAGGCTGGACAATTGTAAAACGACAATATAGCCATAAGAATAAGTCCATAAACAAGAAACTAATAGAGAGAAGCAAGATAATGAGAAGGGATGTACCTAAGATATATAAGGTTGTTCCCGAGAAAGTTGCTAGCAATTCAAAAACTTCATACAACACAAAGTATCAATGAACTGTTATACTAGGAGAGTTTTTCCCAAAACATTAATTGATGGCTTTGAAATTATTTCTTGTCCTCCCGCAAGTGAAACAGAGGTAAATGATTCTGACCCTCCGTCTCTAAAGGATTCGTTCCAAGAGAATGGTCCTATGCAGGTGGAGGTGTACGTCAAATGCAGTCAAATGTATGACAATAATAAGATTTGATGATGATGATTTGTCGCTGAGTTCAAAGCCTCATAACCGACCTTTCTTTGTGTCTTGCTATACCCAAGAAGGAAAATAAATAGAATACTGCTGGATGGAGGTTCTACARTTAACATCCTCCRTCTGCTTGCAAGAACTTAGCGTCTCCACAGAAGAACTCTTGCAAAGTTGCCTCATGATCCAAGGTTTTATTCAAGGAGGTGAAAGAGCGCTTGTCACCGCCCAATTGGATTTGCTAATTGACGAAACATCATCAACTACCCCATTCGATGTGATTGATTCCAAAACCTCTTACGGCTACTGGGAGGACCTTGGCTTCATGACAATAGAGTCGTACTTTCAACAGTTCACCAACGTTTCAAGTCTCTGAATAATGGCGTTGTAAAGAAGACAGTTGCCAACGATAGCCCTTTATAGAGGTTGAAACATTTATTATAGATGCAAAGTTTTACCTTAGTGGGAAAAGTGTAACATTTGGTGAAGTTTAAATAACTCCAAAAAATAAAGCTCATCGAAGAAGTATTTCAGTTCCCAAGCCTTAGCAATTTGCGAGGAAAAGAACTTCAACATCCTGAGAAATTCCTAGGCAATGTAGAAAGCGATAAGGCGAACACAGAATTTACTCAAAGCATCTACTTTTCTCCATTACATACCAAGGTCTATGAGGAAAGAAGGCCAGTCCCCTTTCAATGAAGTTAAAGCTCTAAAAGAATTCAACATTCCTTTAACAAAAATTGAAGCGATGAATCCGTCAACATCTATTCTCAAAGGTTTCRCACGACTTGGACCCAAAATGAAGTATGGTTCGTTAACAACCTACTCCTGTATGGATAGCAATAATATGAGCAAGCAATGGCTATATCTTTGTAGAAGATGAGCACTCAACGTTGGGTCAGAAATTCGTCTTTGATCTATTGGGAAAGAGAATTCTCATGTATCAATTGTTGAACAGTTGGGACCTCGAGAGAGATGATCAACCAGAAATTCTACTTTCAAAAGACTTGGAGTAGCCAATTCAAATGATTGAGAAATCTTCATATGCAAAAGTTGATGCAAATAGGTGTCAGAGCAAAATACCTTCTAGGATGAGGAAAAAAACCACATTTCTTGTGGATTGCAAAAATGTTTTGAAGGCCAAGGTCCAAACTATAGTTCATACAATCTCGAGATAAATGGATGAAGAAAGTGTATGCTCATCTTATCATGTCGTTGTCTCAAAAAATTACGCTCCCAGGCTTACTCCTCCAACAAAAATTGAAGATGTTGTCTCAGTGCATCATATCGACATTGTTGATGAAGAAAGTTTAAAAGAAGAAGATGCTGGAGAAGCACCTCCTAAGCTTGAGAAAGGTATCAAAGCTACCCTGGATGAATTGAAAGAAGCTAATCTTGGCATTGAAGAAGATCGATGCCCAATCTACGTAAGTGCACTCTTATCTCCAAAAGAAACGGAGATATATGTTCAACTCCTACATGAATTTAGAGATGTTTTCGCTTGGATATATAAAGAAATGTCAGATTTAGACCCGCAAATTATAGTCCATCACTTGGCTATTAAATGGGGAGCTAGACCAGGTAAAAAAGACAAAGGTGTTTTCCTCCTAAATTGGTTCCTTTAATCGAAGTAGAAGTTAATAAACTTATCGAGGTTAGGTTCTTTTGGGAAGTCTAGTATCTTGCATGATTTCTTGCATCATTCCTGTAAGAAAGAATAATGGGAAAATCTGAGTATGTATTGACTTCAGAGACTTGAACAATACATGTCCAAAGGATCATTTTCACCTTCCTATTGCTGAACTCATAGTTGATGCCACTATTGGACATGAGACGTTATCCTTCATGGATGGATCATCTGGCCACAATCAAATACACATGGTGCCAAAGGATGAGGAGAAGACTGCTTTTCGCACTCCCATTTGTATTTATTACTACAAAGTGATGTTATTTGGTTTGAAAAATACAGGGGTGACTTACCAACAAGCAATGCAGAGAATCTTTGATAACATGCTCCGTAAATATGTTGAACGTTATGTTGGTGACTTTGTTGTAAAATCATGAAACCAGCAAGATCATTTAATAGAGTTAAGGAAAGTTTTTGAACGACTGCATCACTATCAATTGAAGATGAATCTATAATACCTCCAGATTAAGAAACCTTATCCTAACCGGGAATGTCATCATTTACTCACTGACACGAATTTGAGAAAGCTCAACAGAATTTAAACCAAATAATAAATACTTAATACAACTATCTAAATCCATAACATTTATTTACATTGACTTCAGGGTATCTTAGTTTGCCCACAAGCGACCTCCTCGCACCATCTGGCTACACATCATCTGAAATAAAAATAAGAGAAAGGAATGAGCTAAAAAGCCCAGTAAGTAAACCTCATGCATGAATGCATGAACATGCCCTACATGTCATGAATTATAAAAAACTCACTTTTTCAATAAAAACTTTCAAATCATTTTTCTTGTGTAACCTTTCCATAAAATCTTTCCTTTCAAAATTCATAACTTGTGAAACCTTTCATTTCATTACATTCGTGAGCTCACTAGAGTGTAACGACTAGCTATTAAGCTCTGCAGTGAACCATAGTTATTTGGAACCCAATTACATTCCTACCGGTAGTACCGCAAAGCGGTTGACATTCTTTGATTCTCTTCACCTTCCCGAGGTGAATCATTACCTACCTTTCTCGAGGGTAGGGTCAAGTGCATCGGTCCCCCACACCCCATTTTCCACTCACATCTTTCATGGCTAGGTTTTACACCCCTTTTTTCAAAAACTTTAACGTTTCACTGAACACATTACAATTTATAAAACATATTCCTTTCAAAATTTCATTTCCCAAACCATTCACTTTCTAAATGTATGACTGGCTCATGCCAGGAATGATGTCGAACACTAACTATATACCCACGATATAAAATGCATACAATTGTAATTAACATGTCATTCGACTTAAAAATAGTACAGGATATGAAACACATAAATCATTTCACAGAATTAACACACCTCATAATACAATCCCACACACAACACATTAAACCATCTAAAAGAATTCAAATACATCCAATCATATGCATTAATGAAATGGAAGAATTTACTTACGTAAAGTTCATAGATAACACATTCACTTCACCACAAGGAATTTAGAAGCATATATGCATTGATGGAATGTGAGAATTCACTTACATAGAACTCAATTCAATAACAATCACACATATACGTTAATGAGAATATGAAAGTTTACTTACATAGAACTCATATTCAATACACATTCAATTCACCTAAGAGCAATTTAATTATAACAACCATACATGTGATTTAATGAGAGGGTGAGAGAATTTACTTACATAGAACTCATAGASAACATATCCATTTCACCACAAAGGAATTTAGAAGCATACATGCATTAATGGAATGTGGGAATTCACTTACATAGAATCTCACATATAACAAATTAATCCACCTAAGGAATTCAGATACATCCATTCATATGTATTAATGAAATGGRAAAATTTACTTACATAGAACTCAGGTTCAATAATAACAAAACATATACGTTAATGAGAATGTGAGAGTTTACTTACTCGGAATCCTTTACGTTAAAGGTTTCTTATTTAAATCTCGAAGTTAAATCTTTCGACCGTTCTCAACGTTAAGGCACTCGAAACGACCTAATTTTGATTAYAAAAGAAAATCTATTTAGTACAACTATCCCAACTTAGATATTCAGTGTTTATTCCAAGAATGTCATTTATCAATCATTAATCCATACTTAGTCCCCACATTACCAATTATCACGTCTTTTAAGGATACAATTTAAATTCTTTCTTTCGGGCATTAAACTTAATTTACGTTCTGTCACAATTTTACTTTAGGATATAATTTCATAAATCATAAATTTTAATATTAATTAATAATATTTTCACCTTTTAAGTCATAAAGTCCAAATATCTCGGGAATGGTAATAGGTCCTCAAGCATACGCTCAAGCGGCACGTGCAATAGCCTGGGAGTCGGGGCGTTGGGCGCCTGGGCGTTGGGTGCCTAGRCACTGGGCCCTGGTCACTGCTCCGGCAATTCTATTTCTAGTAAAACTTTCGGCAACGGCATGGGTCTGAAACCGGCGAGCAGCACTGATCCGCCATGTGCGCTTGCAGAGGAGAACAGGACGTGTGTAGCGGCTATCTGAATGCATGTTCACTCCAAGCAGGAAACCCCCATTCTGATCGGCGTCAACCCTGTAGATCTGGTCAATCTCTTCCTAACCAAGCGACGACAAACTGACCTGAATCGGTAAATGGTCCAAACGAAAAATGGCACGGACTGTCGACGAGCCGCAAGTGAGCAACCGATGCACCGGCAACTCCGAATCTAAGGCTTCGATCGGCTACGCGTGCAGATCTAATGGTGCTCAAACTGACRAGTAGCAAGGATTGCACAAATCTTGGTCAAGCGGATCGGTGGCTCTAGAGTAGCACATTGGCGGGCCGCTGTGAATGACCCCGTCGAATAGCAAAGTTCGATGTCTCTCCCAAGCAGTCATGACAGATCCGATCTTTGTGCCGCTATGGCGACTCCGATCACGATCGAGCAAACGGTGGCACCCACGCGTACTACATGAGCGATGTCACGGACCTTGAATGAGCCCTTTGCGGGCGATCAAAGAGCAGCGTCAGTCTCGACCTGGGTAACAGGGATCCCGACGAGAAGAGAAGAAGAAAGAGGAGGCATGTGTGCGGCRGTTAGGGTTTGGTTTGGGYGGCGGCAACATGATGATGAAGAAGAAGAAGATTCCAGGGTTTTTAGGTTTTTCAATTTTTTTTTTCCTTCTTAAACTTGGGTCGTGACCCAATCCTTTGGGCCTTTCCATCCATAATTAAACCCAAATCCTTAAATTAAATTCAATGGGCTTTCTTTCGATAACAATTCTAGTTTTCCGAATAAAAATAAATAAGCCCAACGAGTCGAGCTTCTAACCAACTAAGGGCCCTAATCCGAAAAATACGATAATTTCGCACTTATTAAAGTATAATTAAAACTTAACCACATAGAAATTTATCCAACCCTAGTTGGCACACAAATTCRCATGATCAAATGAAAATCCATAAAAAGGAATCTCGAGTATTATAGAATCCTTTGAAATGCACTTTTGGTGTCACTTCTAGAAAATTTCTGGCCTTCATTATACACTAGCCAGGTTTTGAAATTGACCAAGCTAAGGTGGGCGCAATATTGAACATGCTAGAATCACATGGGGTGCATGATGTTCGAAGCTTGTAAGGGAAGCTGGCCTCTATATGATGATTCATCTCAAATCTTGCTAGTAGATGTCAACCATTCGATCGATTAATGCGAAAAGAAATGCCCTTTGAGTGGGATGAAGCCTGTAGCAATGCATTAAGAGTATAAAGGCTTACCTGATGAAACCTTCTGTTCTAGCCTTACCAATACAATGAAAGCCTTTCCTTCTATATATCTACAAAAAAATGTTCCATCAAAACTTTACTTGCTCAAGAAAATGAGAAAAGTAAGGAAAATCCCTGTATTACCTGAACCAAGCGATGACTTTAAAATATTTTCCAATAGAAAATTTGTGTTTAGCTTTAACATTCACAATTCAGAAGTTAAAGCACTATTTCCAAGCTCATACAGTGCACCTTATCTTGAAGTTAAATTCGAAAAAGTATGTCATGTCTAAACCTGTACTTTCTTATCGCTTCGCAAGATAGTACCTGCAGTTAGAACAATTTGATATTGTTTATACTCCTCAGAAAGCTGTGAAAGGATAAGTTTTAGCAGACTTCTTGGCAAATCACCCTATACCCGCCAAGTGGGAGTTAACCAACGATTGTCAGATGAAGATTTTATTCTGGTTGAAGTCTTACCTCTATGGAAGATGTATTTTGATAGAATAGCTCATCGAAATGGTGTCAGTGTTTGAGTAACCTTTCTTATCCTTGAAGAAGATCTCTTGGCGTATCTATTTTGTACAAAATTGCAGCTTAGAGTTTATAGAGATTTGAAGTTGATGATTAATCAAGTCTTCAATGTTTAGAAGGTGAAGAAAAATCAAACTTTTTCCTTACTGCAAATATGCAAGACAATGATGGAGTGGCTTGGCGATGCAACTATAGGGTATGTGTCAAGGAATGAAAATAGGCAAGCTGATGCTTTAGCAAAACTAACTTGTATCCTCTCCTTACCATATCCACAATATCAAATATCAATTTGTCAAAATTGGGTTGTGCCTCTTGTACTAGAAAATGAAGATGAAAAAAATGAAGATAAAGATGATGAAAGAAAAGATACATTATGTGCAACTAATGCTACTCCTACCAGTGATATTGGAAGGAAGATTGGCGCCAGCCAATCATTGATTAACATTTGATGTGGCATTTTGTCTGAACAACCTCACCGAAAAAGTGACATTCAACAACAGGCTCCAAAGTTGTTTACTTTAAGCACATTATGTATCGACGTTCATTTGAAGGAGTCATTTTACACTGTTTAGGGGAAGAAAAGGATATTCAAGCACTAGCAAAAGTCCACTGTGGTGTCTATGGAGCTCATCAATCTAGGCCTAACTCCATTTTCAGATCGAGGATGGGATATTACTAGCCTATAATGGTAAAAGACTGCTTAACATATTCCCGTAAGTGTCAAGCCTGCTAATTTCATGGTAATTACATCTATCATCCTCCAGAACCATTGCATCCAACAATTGTGTCTGGGCCATTTGATGCATGGGGACTTGATATAGTTGGACTATTATCAAAATCATCTGCTAGACATATGTTGATTTTAGGAGCAAAGAATTATTCCTCAAAATAAGTTGAAGACGTGGCGCTAAGGGGAGTAAAAGCAAAATGCTGTGGACTTCATTTGTGTGAAGATCATACATCACTAGGGGGTCCCAAGATAGATCATCATTGACAATGGAAGATCTTTTCGCAATAGTGCAATGACTAAACTTTGTGGAAAAAAAATCTTCTTTAAGCAATAGAATTCTTTGATGGACTATGCTGCTGCTAATGGATTAACTGAAGCTTTTAACAAGACTCTTTGCAACCTGTTGAAGAAAGTTATTGATAGGTCAAAAAGAGATTGGCATCTAAAGATTGGAGAAGCACTATGGGTATGTCATGTAGCATTTTAAACTCCAACACAAGCAACACCATATGCATTGGTTTGTTGTTGTCCAATCTCCCTCTTGAGCATCAAATACCTTCTGTAATACACGGAATGTTTCCTTTATTAATTTTGTTTGATTTTGTGTCAAACTGTGTGCCAACTAGGGTTGAAAATTTTATATGTGATTAATATTTTGAAATCGCACATTTAATATATACGAAAATACTATCCGTGTCAAATAAGAGTTATTATTTGGTTAAAGGCTCGACTCGTGGGCCTATTCATTTGTTAGTTGAAAGTTAGGTTTTTTATCGAAAGGAAGCCTCCATTATATTTAATTTACAAATTTTGGGTTAGATTTGGATGGGAAGACCCGGAGGGTTTGGGTTACGGCCTAAATATAAATTAAAATATATATAATATATAGTATATATATTATATATATATATGGTATCAATATATACTACCTATAAAAGAAATAACAGAGAAAGAAAGAAAAGAGAAGAAAAAAAAGAGAAAACCTAAAGAACCCTTCATCTCCTTTCCTTCACGTAAACCAGTCGGACGCGCCGCCCACTCAGGGATGAGCTCACTCTACCGCCATCCCATCCTTCTTCGCTTTGGTGCCTGTTCCCGTGCATCGCTGTTCAGCCGTTGAGGATTTTGCAGCGACTCATGCCCCAAGGGGGGAATCCGCGCGATCCCCTCCTCGGTCGCTAGCTGTGTTCGAGGTCGCCACCAATCCGCTCGCTAGATCGCTAACCGCCTGGCGTTGCTATCCCACGAGTCGCCCCGCGTCTTGAGTCAGACTGCCTATTAGCTTATGGCGGGTTGATGTTAGCCGGTTCGCCGAGCTGCTTTGAGGTCGCTGCGGGACCACACGTCAGGAGGATCCCCCTACCAGATCGATAAAGCCATCTTCCTCCTCTCCTTTTGTGCGCGATCGGATCTGCACAATATCGCGTTCGCTTAGATTTGCCGTCGTCATTTATTTCTCTCTGCGAGATCGGATATGCACGACACCATTCGCCAGATTTTGCCCTTATCATTTTCTTCTTCTGCCCAATAGTTTGGTCTCTTCGACTGAAGCAAGACTCTTGCCGCTGGTCCATCACTTTGCCTTCTTCCTTGCTTTTCTCGCTTCGCCAGACGATTTCTACTGTCTTGTGACCGAAATTCACGACCCCACTGATTGCTGGGCATGGTCATTCAACAAGGGTAGCAATGGCGTTCAGCGCAGCAGCAGTGTCTCTGGTCGTGCGGGTTCTCCTCACTCGCCGATTTCAGAGTCGCCGAAAGTTGACCAAAAACATTGGCCGGTCAGCTGATTTTTTTTTTTTTTTTTTTTTTGTGGGCCAAGAACAGGGGACCAGCAATAGGGGCGCCGGTACTTAGCAGTGGCAGATCTAGTAGTGCCCAGCACCCGTGCCAAACACTAGGCGCCCAGCAAGCGTTAGGTGCCCAGCGAGGGCCCAGGGGCACCGACGCCCCGACACCTAAGCTGTTGCGCGCGCCGCTTGAGCGCACGCCCGAGGTCCCATTACTATTCCCAAGACATTTGGATATCGTGAACCTAAAAGTGGAAACGTTTACACTTGATATTGAAATTTATGACTTGTACATAATTATGCCCTAAAGCAAATTGGTGGGACAACATAGATTAGGTTTATACCCGAGCTAAGGAGTTGAATTGTATCCTTAAAAACACGATACTTGATAATATGAAAACTAAATACAGATGTATAATTGATAAGGACATTCTTGGATTAAATACATAATATCTAATATGGGACAATCGAACAAAGTAGACTTCCTTTTTGTAATCACAACTAGGTCATTTCGAGGCCTTACGTTGAGTTCACTTCACAACTTAAGTAAGAACCCATTAACATAAAGGACTCTGGATAAGTAATCCTCCCATCTCATTAACGTTATGAATGAATTTAATTGAACTCTTTTAGTTGCTCTAATATGTTGTGTATGGAATTTTATGTTGATGTGTGTAATTGTRTGGAATATTACATGTGTTCATATCYTGTATTACTTTGATGTCGWATGATAKGTTATCATGTTTCATATTTTGTACTGTTTGTCGAATGATATGTTATAAAAGGATGTTTGCATTTCATGTCATGAGCATGTAGTTAGAATTTTATATCACTTCTGCCATGAGCCATTCACACATTTAGAAAGTGAATGGTTTAGGAAATGAAATTTTAAAGGAAATGTTAAAGTTTTGAAAATGCTAAAGTTTTTGAAAAGGARTGTAAACCTAGTCATGAAGGATGTGAGTGGRAAATGGGGCATGGGGGACGAGCGCACCCGACCCTACCCTCGGGAAGGTGAGGTAATGATTCATCTCGGAGAGATGAAGAGATGAAAGAATGTTAAYCGCTCTGCGGTACTACCGGTAGGAATAAAATTGGGTTCCAAATAAGATGGCCCACTGCAGAGCCTAACGGCTAGACGTTACACTCTAGTGAGCTCACGAATAAAAAGAAATGGAATGTTTCACTGTAAGTGAATTTTGAAGGAAATGTTTTATAAAAAAATTTTGGAAAGGGAATGTTTGGAAAGTTTTTCATTTGAAAGGCGAAATCTTAAAATTTCATGAAACATAGGATATGTTTATCATTCATGCATGAGGTTACTTACTGAGCTTTTTAGCTCATTTCTTTTTCTTATGTTTCATTTCAGATGATATGTAACCAGATGGGGCAAGGAGGTCGCTTGTGGGCGAGCTATGATACCCGGAAACTTGTTTCAAATTAATTTTATGTAATAAGATAAATATTTCTAATTGGTTTAAATTCTTGAAGTTTTCGCGATTTTTGTTTTGAATAAATGTTGGGATAGTGAGGATTTGTTAAAACATTTTTTTTTACACTCTTTTAGGTATTGTTGAGTTTTTAAGAGGATAGTTGATTATTTGTGAGTAGAGTGATGTAATATTCTCACCTTAGGACAGTTCCTAATCTGGTCGTGTTACACCTTCATTAAGGATAGCTATCCAAGAAGGGCTCATGGAAGAGGAAAATGCTTGCTTACGCCTTGAAGAATTAGAAGCACTTGACGAGAAGAGGGTACAAGCACAATATCTGAGCCCTATCAAGTCGCATCTCCAAAGCYTTTAATAAGAWAGTTCGCCTGCTTATAGTTTGAAGACCAAYTATACTCCTCAAATAAGAAGTTTGCAACAAAAGGTCCATATGTTGTGCAAGAAGTGTACTCAAGTGGTGCAGACAAGCATGTTGATAATGATGGATTCAACATTGGCCCAATCAATGGCAAATATGTGAAGCGTTATTATACGTAAAACAAGTATTCCTCAACTGCACAAGCCTAAACTGCAAGTTGCTCCTAGCCTGTAAGAGCTAAAACTGCAGAAAACAACCACTAAATGTGTCACATGTGGTAAAACTGCTAAAACACCCTAACAGGTCCAAGTTGGTAAAAATGGATACTCTTGGCCCCCAAGAGTATAAATTATGTGCAGCCCTCCCCATAAAGTCTTTCTCACTCTTGAATTATATTTTAACTTGGTTCCCTCTAAGGGATACATAGACAACTTAGAAGTTAACTTTTGAGTTTAGTCATAACAAAACAAACTAATCATTCTTTGTGTAAGTATAAATTTGCACATTAGTATTTGTAAAACCAAAGGAGAGACAATGCAATGGAAAGAATCACCAACTTTTTTCATTGATTGCATGTGAGCAAATTCATAAGTAGGGGGAAGGGATAAGGTTCACCCAAAGGTTGACCTTAAATTTCTCTTGTTTGCTTGCTTAAATGAGCTCTCTCATGTCTTCCAAGTTCTTTATGGCCTCGTCAGATTGAAAATAGGTGTTTTCGATATCAACAACCTCTTCTTTCTTGGTGGAACAAATGATGTCCACCTTATTCAATTCTTCTCGCCTTTCATGGATATGCATGGACACTTCTTGTTGTTGTATCTTCATGGTATTAAATTAGGTCTGAAGCGTAATAAGTTGGCTTGGAGTTCGTTATTCTTTTCTCAAGAGTGTGGAATTCCTCTTGTAAGTCGTGCACTTGCAGATGTCACTTGTTTGCTCATCTCAAGCTCCATAAGTTATGATTTAGCTATAGAAAGGGATTTAATAAACACCTCCTTAGTTAGGTGGTGGACCCTAAAGAGTCATATCTTTAAGCTTTCTTAAAAAGATCAACCAAGTATTTCCCAAAGCCAAAAAGATCAACGACATCCATCTTCTTTATTTTGCCAAAAACTATAAGTACTTTCTCTTCAATAGAATAAATGGATTCAATTGGCATTTGAGCAAGTTTTTCTGCAACTTGTCACCATAATAACTGAGACATTGAAGTTGGCTAACCTTTTTGACATTGGCTCCATGCAATTTAGAAACGGCTGGAGCAACGAACTTTCCCTCCCATTAGGTGAACAAGGGGATAGATCGCTTGACACCAGAGGTATGCTAGTCAACTCCTCAAYAGGTTTGCAAATCAATGGCAGATSAAGAGCAATGGATTGAACGGTATCAACATCATACTCGCATACCATTTGAGGCAATCCATTGATAACTCTATCAGTTAAGAGAGGAGCTTCATCCATATGCAAAGAATCTTCGAGTGTCACTAACTAAGGGAAAAAATTGGAGAATTAGAAGAGGTCTATAATTAAAATACTCACATGAGTCGCTAGAGCCAGAGGAGACATGGTTGAACTCGACACTCCCTTCAAAAATTCAAAAGATGTAGTCATGTGATATCTTCTTTCTTTTCAAGGGACGATTCCGCGAGCAGCCTCAATAAACATCGCCGCACTATGCCACTTTCACTAGATCGGGTATCAGTCTGTCTGCCAACTGTAGAAGAACCCACAACAACTTTAGACTGAGGTTCCGCTGTAGTGATGTGTGGTAATGTCTTGGTTTTTTAGGAAATGTAACTGCTTTAGAARGAGAGCCAATGCCACCAATTGAAGAAATTATCAAAGGACTTGAGGTTGCTAGGCATTTCGCTCTCAATCCCACCTTTGCAATTCCACTTAATCGAGAAGTCCACCAAGTGTTGTCTGGGCTAGAAAGGCCACTATACTATAGATTGCATCTTAAGGCGAGTAGATGATTCCCGTAGTCTAGTTACATCCTCCAATATGCATGAGTACGATTCATCTCTATGATCACCAGGGGCGTCTTGGAAAAACCCAAATTGTCTGCAAAATCTCTATGGGCTACAAGGCTCTATTAGGTGAATAGTGTCCTATTAAAGAGTTTAAAAATTAGAGTGCAAATTGATGAAATAATCGGACCAAGTTGATGATAGAGCCCTATTATCTACCAAGATTGTTCGACATCACCAACAATACAGTTACAACTTATGGAAGAAGGGCCCACACTTTCAAAGATGTCTCATGMCTCTGAAAAAGTGTAATATTTGGCAATCTTTTCACCGTCGAACTTAAATATTTATGCAACTGTAGAAGAATTATTGCTTTCATAATAGGTATCAAAGTATTAAGCAATCCATGCGTACACATAATGAATTGGAAAAGATGTCCGACACCTCTTTCAAAAGGAGATGCGATATTTTCTGACTTAAAACAAATTGATGAAATGAAAGCGGCCAAGGCGGCTGTACGGTACAGCAGCTGTGATTTTTTTTTTTTTTTTTTCTAGAGGCCATGAGCCTTTGCCACTTTGAAGATACCAAGGTGAATGCGTTTGATTTCTCTTCCAGGAAGAACAAATTTGCAAATCCAGCAAAATAAAAATATAACCAAGTATAATTCTCCCCTCGAGGGATCTGGAACATTAAGAAAATCGTACACTTCGCTTTCTCTATCCACGATCATCAAACAAATGCTATCCACAATTCTTGTTGGATTGTGCAAAGTCTTCGATTTTGCTGGCTCTTATTTTATATTGTCTCGAAGGAGGTGGCATATATCTAGTTGGACCTTTGAACCAAAATCAAATCCAATCCTCAAAGAAGACTCCATGTGAATCACCATCTACAAGTATTTCGAGAGCAAAGAAAAGGAACAACTTTGTGGAAGTAAGTAGTTCCCTTCATCGTCCACCTCGTAAAGTTCCTTAGTAGAAGGAACGACCTTGTTGCAGAAGAAACCATGGATAGAAAGAACACAAAGAGTACATGAATCCCCATGTGAGATGGATAGCTCACTAATCAAAGTGTGTAATGTATTTGTCGAAGGGCACCAAAGCTCGCAAATGCATACATGGTATCATATATTTTTGAGTCACGGAGAATATCCTTATATTTTACAAAAACATCCTCCATTCCCAGTAATTTTGCGTGTAAGTGGACTCGCCAAAGTTAGTGATTGGGGCATTCCAAGAAGTCTTGTCAAGGTTTCATTCTGCAAAATGAAGATAAAAGTTTTTTGGGCACATATTTGCATCATGAGTTGAAGACGACGACAATTGCACTTTTCAAGCTGATGTTGGTGAAGATGAAGAGTCAATTACTTCCTCAGTGGACAATGAAGACCACCTAGCAATATGGAAATTTACTTCACTGGAAGATTAGTCTGCAGTAAGATATGTCAATGTCACCAAATGAATGTACAAGGACAAAGGCTTGGTCTGAGATCCCCTATGATTGTCTGAAATGAAAATGTRTGGATTTTGCTTCTCAAAGTCCTTTACTTCCATAGTCGCCAAAGTTATAAGATGACCTAGCTCCCTCCTTAGTGTTTGGCTTGAAATCGAAGCCCCTCCTTGGCGTCTGGCTTGAAATCGAAGCCCTTTCTTAGTGTCTAGCTTGAAATCAACATCCCTCTTTTGCATGTTTGATTTAAAGTATAACTTCCTCCTTGAAGTCGACAYTTCAAAAGCTTGAACTTGCCTAAGTGAGAGCTCCACCAGAAAAATTCAAAATTGCAAAACCTTAAAACAAATTGATCGGAGAGGAACTCAGATATAAGCGTGGCTAATTCTTGCTGGGAAATCATTCGCGTGAAACTTTCTTTGGATAGACGGAGTTTCTCGTTTCTTGTTGTCTTCGTGCTTTCTCATGTACTTAGTGGCGCGCCCGCTACACTCCCTTCACTCATTTTTCTACGTGTATTATGTATCAATCACCAGACATTAGCCAACTCTATAATGCGCCACACTGTTCCGTGCTCGCTTCTTTATCGTAGCGTTGTTGTGATACCTATTTTCATAGGGATATTGGATAATAACTGTCAGTCGCCCTCTTAGTAGGAATATGAAAATGCCGTTTTTGTACGCGGAGGTAACTGGCGTCATAAACGCACATTGCACCTGAGCCGTTCAATCCTAACCCCGTACTAGGTCTTCGAACGACAGTTGCTCAAACGTAAGACGTTTTACTTCTATTTTCAAAAAACCCGTCGTATAACACGTAGTACTCAACTTCTGGCTGCTTTTAGCACGTCGAAACGTCTCGACTACAACTCACTCTACTTCCAGTAATCCGAAGCGAGTCTACCCTCGTTACTTCTTGTGTTTTGGGAGTAGATCCGTTAAACTTTAAATGTAAGTGACCCTTCTAATCACCGACGTCATTCTATACACGTTACAGTGGTTTCACTTAACATCGTCTCCTGTGTTCCGAACACGGACTCTAGACGCGATACTTACACAGACTTTATTTTTACACCAACCTAAAACGCAAGACGTTCAGGAAATGAACGCGTATTCAGCGCGTGTGTTCAATATAGGTTCTACTCCGGATACGCGAGCGCGGTAGAATCACAAACCCGGAACTTTAGCTTCCGGGCGAAGCGAATCGTAGACCGGAACTTTAGCTTTCGGACAAAGAAGTCACACGTCCGAAGGCTTTAGTTGTAGGAGTAAACGTACAAACTAATTCTCATATTTTCGCAACGGAGCGAACTTCAGCTGTGAAAGGTTTTCCCCGAAACTTTGAACGATTCACATCTCGAGGGTGTCTTTTAAGTTTTAACGTTTTTCGGATTTTGTTAACTACTTTACTCCCCCCCCCACCCCCGCGCTTCTCTATCTTTTCCCGGTTTTTTATATTATTATTGTTTTCCCCCGTCGTTCTTCTTTTTCTCGTTTAACGCGTTTTTTATTTTTTTCCTCTTTATCTCGCTCGAGAGTTTTTTTTACTATCTTTTTCACTTCAGAACTTTGTTTTCGAATTTTGTTTTTCTGCGTTTATTTTTAATTTTTCTTTTACTTCGTTTTTTTTTGACGTTTTTTTTTTTTTTCACCCTCCGACGAACAATAGGTCCGTTTTACAGTCCGGCTTTTGCTTTTTCTCTCGCTCACTTACTATTCCGGGTTGATAATACTTTTAGCTTTCTCATTTAGGTACGTTCTTTTTACCACTACGCTCCCGGGTACGTCCTCGGTTAAAACCACGTACGGGTTTTTTTTTTCAACCGGGGTGCGAAACTCGTCGCAATATGTTAGTTCCAGTTTACTCTCGACACCTTCGCGGAGTTTAGAATCATTAGAATTTCCTCAGAATAAGAAGAACACCGTCGCAAGTAGTTCCGGATTGTTTTGTTTGGGACAAAGTTTGCCCGCGTCCCGGGTCGTCGTGTATTACAGCCGCTCGTTGAACTATGATCCGAGCTAGATCAAAGAAGCCTGCTTGGACGCGTCTGTAACCTCATCTACGCTGTTTTCGTGATGATCTTTTGCACTTGGGTTCCGAAGTTAATCAACGTTCCTTTTTATTTTTTTTTGTTTTTTCCGTAAGTAAACCGTCTCGCTTGTGGTATAAACATTGCGTTTTCATCTCTCTATATTCTTCTCTTCGATCATGTAGTAGACTCTGTCATTAGGTACGCTTTAGACGTAGTGAGGGTGTGGATAATAGTTGGTTTTTTTTTTTTTTTTTTTATTCGAGGTGGAGGTTTCTTTGCACGACCTGTACTACTGTAACTTTACTTTTCCCGTTTACCGAAATAGGTTTAATACTGAAGTACTTAAAACGTTTCTTATATTATACGGATGTTATACTACGGTTCCTAGGTTTCTCTGTCGACGAAGGTCCTCTTACCCTGGTTTTCTTGGTTTTTTTTTTTTTCCTATCATGTACGATCTCGTTTTCCTTCATTAGTCCTTTTTCCCAAAAGAAGGCGTACCGTCTCTAGTACATACAAATCTCTCCTCGTATTAATTTTTTTTTGGAATCTTTCTTTCTAAGGTAAAGTGTGGGATTGGCTAACTAAAGAAGGAGCAGGAATCGACAAACTAGGAAGTAAGAACTAAGTTCGAACCGGTAACGATGTAGGGTAACGTACAGATAGTAAACCGTACTTTAATCTTCCCATACACATACGTACACAGTTCGAATTCACTCAAAAACCGGTTCTTTGTAGAGTCGGCAACCTCAACACATTCACGGCAAAAAAACCACACTCTAAACGATCCTTAGTGTCGACAAGACGTACCACAACACAACAGACTTCCTCCCGTACTTAGTCGGTCTTATCGCTGTGTATAGATTCACTACACAGTTCGACCCTTCACTCTGCAATACTCTCTATCTGTCGATGGTTAAATTCACTACACAGTTCGATCCTTCACTTTTCAATTACTCTGTATCTGTCGATGGTTAAAAGTGTACAAATACACAGTGTTTTGGTCGTTTTCTTAGTACCAAAAGGAGAGGATGGAGATGCACTAGGAGTGGGATAAGTTGGAACTTTATAGACGGGTAAGGAGATAGCTAAATTGGCATTCAAGTGAGATTTTAGGGTGGTTTTTCGGACTAGTTTTGGAGAGATAATGTTTGACTTTTGAGTCAAAACGGGGAAATAGTTCTTTCGGATGTTTTGAGGAGGAGGATTGATTCGAGGATCGGAAAGAAAATCGTGTTAGTAATGGAGTAGTAACCAAGGGAACACGTTTGCATGGTATCGAACGTAGTAAATCGCGAAAAATGAAATGAGTATCACACAACTCTTTATAAGCATACTTCCTCAAACCCTTAAGGCAATTTATAAAACTTACAAACATCTCACACGTTACAAACAAACACACACGACTCAAACTAGCAAATCTCAAGAAACGTATCTTCAAACACGTCCCGAAACGTTTACCCACGAGATTCTAGTATCGATAAATCCAAGAGAATAATACAATTAATATCTAACAAAATGATACTAAACAGGGCGACTAGTATCAACTGTATTTGCAAGCTTTATATTGCGCTAAAATGGTAATCCACACAAACCTCGCAGAGTTTAAAAATGAGTGCTAAATGTACAATAGTCTTTAGACTAACTAAAATATACCATGCTCTCCGTTACTAGATCCCTTCTTAAATCATTAAATTAAAAAACAGAGTAGAAACGTTCTAATTTAGACGGAAAAACATTTTGCGTTACATCGTAAAACTACGCCGAACGTTTCAGACAGACGTTAACCCGCGCTACTTAGTAGACTTCAATATCGTAAACAGATGTTATACTCATAAATATCACTCAGCAAAACTTTGATTCCTAAAAGAACGTATCAAAAACTTGCGAATCTCATAAAAAATCCATTAGTTTAAAAATTCGTGGAATTAAGAGTAAGTTTTATTTCCGTGGGATCATAAAAACCATTTTATAACGCGAATCGTTTAATGGTATTTCAGATAGGTAAGGTTGACTTAAAAAAAAAATTTGGATAGTAGAATAAGGATGTTTTAAAAAAAAAAAAAAAAAAGTGCGTACGTCGTAGTAGCATATTAATGACGGATGAAATTAAATCATAATAAATTCTGAACCGTGTAAAAAATATTTTACGAAAATTAACCGAGTTGACGTCGTTTTAATAGCATAAAAGAGGGCGTCTTTTTAGGATAATTGATGTGGCTTTAAGTAAGTCTTTATTATCCCCGCTCGTCTAAAGGTCTTTACAAGTTCTCACTCCTATCGAAAGAGTATAGTGATTTAAAGTACCGTTTTTATACCAAGCGGACGGTTCTACGAAAAAAAAAAAAAAAAGGACGTTGTTTAACTTTTCGGAACCACAGCAAGACTACGAACAGCTAGATTGAGTTACGTACACGTCAAACGGCTCTTTGATCTAGGCTCGACAAGTTAACAGGGCCTGTACATAACGACCGACCGACCAAAACTTGGATCCCAAAACAGAACTTCCGAATATGAACAGTGTCTTCTTATTGCTGAACGAAAATGATTCTAAATCGAAAGGTGATGAGTAACTGGACTAACTTGTTATGTTTCCAAACCGGTTAGAAAAAAAAACCCGTACTGTTATTAATCGATCTGTACCGGAGGCGTAGTGTAAAAGAACGGTTATCCTATGGAGTAAAGGGAAAAAGTAGTTAATTCTGAACCGGGAAAGTAGTGAGGGCAGAAAAAAAGAAAAGCGTTACCTTTAAACGACGCTTGGTCCGTCGTGAGGTAAGAAAAAAAAAAACGTCAAACATTTAAGCGAAGTAAAAAGAAAATAAAAATCAAAGCAGGAACAAAGAAATTCAAACAAAGTTTCTGGGTGCAAAAAAGTAACGATATAAACTCGAGAGAGATAAGAGAGAAAAAATAAAAAAAACGTAAAACGAGAAAAAAGAGGACAGGAACGACGGGAAAAAATAATAATAGTAAAAAACGTGGAAAAGGATAGAGAGGAGGCGGGGGGTCGGGGGGCGGGAAAGTAAAGT
>MEJB01000092.1:905827-965854 GCA_001752375.1 Rhazya stricta
AGCTCCACCTCCAAAGAAACGTGCTGGACATGATGACATTGAAATGAAAAGGGCAAATGGCTTTATCCAAATTATGACTTCATGAATTTTGCAAAGAATATAATATGCCTACAATATGATGCCAAGGATCCAAAGAGACAGCTGCTTCCAGGAGAATGGGACCAAAAGAACCAAAAAAAAAAAAAGGATAGTACATGCTAGAGCAAAAGGAAGTAATCAGGAAAAAGGGTTTTCTTCCGCATGGCAGAGATCATGTATGTTTAGAGAGGAGCATAATTAAAAAAAAACCTTAGAAAGAAAGATTCCATTTCACACCCTAACCGATTGATTTCTTCCTCGTCCTTAGCTGTTTGATCCTTCATTCTTGATTCAAGCTTGGCCATTGCTACATCCCATTGCATGTCTATCATTTGGCATGAAATTAGAAGGGTATGTGTATGCATGTGTCAAGCTTAAGTGAGTTTTTGGCCAAGAAACATCTCAGCCGTTGGAGTTGTGTAAGTGCCGKTTTTTTGGTGTGAGATTTGCTAGGAATCACAGCTGTTCTGCATGGTGTTGTGTTGTCTGAAGGAGGGCATGAATCAGCCAGAATAGCGACACATATCTAAGTGATGTGTCAAGCTGGGAAGTGAGACGTTATGAGAGATAGACAGCTACCAATTTAAGTGATGTGTCAAGCTAGGAAGTGAAAAGTTAATGAGACATAGACAGCTACCAATTTTCACATGTTTATGTGTCACAAAACCAGCAAAAGAATCATGGTTTTCCTCTCCTACCTCTACGTGATCCTCACCCTATTCAACCTTGAAATATCTGCCCATTCCTCTATCGATTTAACCGTAAGTTCACTCTAAAATCCCACCAAAAAGCCTGATCAAAACCTCTCTATTACAAACTGAAAACTCAGTTTTGCCCCTTTATCAAGAAAGCCTACAAAACTCCTCCTCCTAACTAAGCTCCTAGCCTTTCTTTTAGCACAATCATTACCTCATCATTGGTTCCCTTGTGCAACGTACATAGCTTGCATCATTAGCCTTTTTACTTTACTATTAGGTGAGAAATATTGGTGATGAGTTTGGAATGGTTAAAATTTGAATGTTGTAGATTGTGCATGTTGTTTGTGTGTGTGAGTTTGATTCGGTTTAGAGTTCTTTGCATGAGAGTTGTGCAGGGGCTTTGCATGGGTGCTCTAAGATCATATGATTATGGTTCTCTTATTATGTAATTATATAATTTTTTACTATGCATTTGTGTCGGCTGATGCATGTTAAAAACCTTCGAAAATATAGGATTTGACCATTAGGGTGTGTTTTGGACCGCTCAAAATTTTTACTCACGATTTACATGTTATAGAAATCTGATTGATATATGGTTAGAGAGGCATGAATCTTAGGAAGAATTTAGTATTAATTTTGTCTCATTTTCAAGAGTAAAACTCAAGTTACATTTTGATCCTTTGCAAAGTTGTCAATTTGGCCGATTGATCATGAGTTATACATTTGTCTACAATTATGAGATTTATGTGAGTCGTTTTGAACTAAGGTTCTTGCATAGTTTTAAACCTTAGAGTATTAGGATTATTTTAACACTAATTTCATTCAAAACCCTAAGTATTTTGGCAAATATGCTCAAATTACCATAAGCTATCCATTCACTGATTTTTTTTAAAACCTATCATCCTATCCTACAAATTTTTTTTTTTACCATCACATCATGTATAATTACTCTATTAATTATATTTACTTTGCATTTTAAAATCTTTTATTCTCAACTCAGAAAAATATCTATTTTTGCAAAAATTATTTTTACTCACAAGAACGATAAAGCTGAGTATTATGAACAGGTTTTTTTTTTGAAGCTATGAATTGGGTTTGTTTATTGAGATTTATTACTAAGGATATTCTTACGAATTTTTTTTTAGGAAATGACAAACATTAGATCTTTTATTGATTAATCAAGCTGCAGGTGAGTACCCATTAAAATCATTTTTTGCATAAGATACATTTTCTAAGAAGATTTCTCAAATATTCATTTTATAAATATTTTCCTGAAAAGCTTATTTTACTTGCATTTCTTTTACAAAAATGAGCATGAAAATAGAGCACGTAACTTTTCTCAAACTGTTTTGCAAGTCCACGACTTGCTTGAAAAACACTTTTTGTATGATTAATAGAATTGACGGAATTGGTATTGAGTACTCAATTAGCAAACTCTGACTAACTAATTCAGCGAATAAAGTAATATGCTTGGTTGGTCCTTAGTAGGAGTACCTTTGACCTTCCGAACAACAGTATCGAAGTAAGCCTACCTTTGGTCAATACTTGGGATGTTTGTGGTAGATTAGGAATGCATGGGCAGTCACTCGCGCCAGGGGCACCTAGGTTGGCTCGTGGGCTGCCGTACCCTCAATTGAGAGGTTTTACCAAGAGAGGTTGACTCTTTTGTACCTAAGCTTGCGAGTACCATTGATTAATGTTAATATGATAAGGTAAAAATAATGGCCATAAGTATGGAGGATAAGGCTGGTATTACTAGASCTCACTTGACATTGTCTACGGGTTTTCAAACGCAATATTGGTTCACTGACTTGATCTGGTTTTTCAAAAACTACATATTTTCACAAAATACTCATTTTTCTAAAAACAAGTCTTTTACCGAAACTCTTTTGAAATTTTTAGTCGAAAATGATGCTCTTGATTTGAAACTCATCTTGCACACAACAGAGGACTCACTGATTGGTCATAAGTTTTCTCATGTTTTAATGACAGGTACGRTTTTTTAGGCTTTGGAATTTGGGGATGAGAGCTGGGATATCAGTCTGTCATAGGAAAGTGCTTGAACAGTGTACTATTTGTCATGGTCAAGCCTTGCCTCTTAATCATTAAATCAAGATCTTTCTGTCTAGCAGATCTTATGTCGCCAAGTTTAATCTAGTTAGGAAGTCATGGCATTTCTGATGAGCAGCATCAGCCGAAGTTGCAAGCTCATAGCATACTCTCACTATGCTATTGGACACTATAAGAAATGATCTAAAAGATTTCATGTAACATCCCCAGATTAGGAACTTTATCCTAACTTGAGAATGTCACCATTTACTCACTGACACAAATTTGCGGAAGCGCAACAGAATTTAAACCAAATAATAAATACTTAATACAATCATCTTAATCCATAACATTCATTTACACTGACTTCAGGGTATCATAGCTTGCCCACAAGTGACCTCCTCGCACCATCTGACCACACTTCACCTGAGATGCAAAATGAGAAAAAAAAAAAAAAGCTATAAAGCCCAATAAGTAAACCTCATGCATGAATGCATATACATGTCTTACATGTCATGAAGTTATAAAATCTCATTTTCTCAATGAAAACCWTTAAAACATTTCCAATTTGAAATCTCTTTACAAAACATTTCCTTTCAAAATGTATAACTTGCAAAACATTTCATTTTATTACATTCGTGAGCTCACTGAGTGTAATGCCTAGCCATTAGGCTTGTAGTGGCCCATTTTTATTTGGAACCCGATTATATTCCTACCGGTAGTACTGCAGAGCGGTTAACATTCTTTCATTTCTTCACCTTCTCGAGGTAAATCATTACCTACCCTCCCCGAGGGTAGGGTTGGGTGCGCCGGTCCCCCACGCCCCATTTCTCACTCACATCCTTCATGGCTAGGTTTACACTCATTTTCAAAAGCGTTAACATTTTCCTGAACACGTTACAATTTATAAAATACATTCCCTTTCAAAATTTCATTTCCTAAACCATTCACTTCTCAATGTATAAATGTCTCATGCCAGGATTGATGTARAACACTAACTACATGCCCATGACATGAAATGCATACAACTGTATTTAACATACCATTTGACAAAAAAATAGTACAGGATATAAAACAGCATATAAAACACATGAAACATGCCACACAATTAACACACCTTATAATATGACCCCACACACAACACATTAAACTATCTAAAAGAATTCATATACATCCAATCATATACATTAATGAAATGGGAGAATTTATTTATTCGGAGTCCTTTACGTTAAGGTTTCTTATTTAAATCTCGAAGTGAAATCCTTCGACCGTCCTTAACGTTAAGGCCTCGAAATGACCTAGTTGTGATTACAGAAAGAAAGTTTATTTAGTTCGATCGTCTCAACTTAGGTATTATGTGTTTAATCCAAGAATGTCCTTTGCCAATTATTAATCCATTCTTATTTCCTACATTACCAGTTATCATGTCTTTTTAATGTTACAATTTAAATTCCTTCGTTCAGCTTTAAACTTAATTTATGTTCTCCTACAGTTTTACTTTAGAATATAATTTTATAAGTCATAAATTTCAATATTAATTAATAATATTTTTACCTTTTACGTCCACAAAGTCCGAGTGTCTCGGGAAATAGTTTTGGGTTCTAGGGCGTCTGGGCGTCCGGGCGTTGGTGCGCCTGAGCGTCGGGCGCCTGGGTGCTAGGCACCTGCTGGGCTCCAACGGGCATTGGGCACTCCCAGAACTGGCGCTGGCACCTGGGTGCTTGCTATTTTCTGGAAGCTGGCAATAGCCAGCAGAGTTCAAGTTTTTCCGGCGAATGGTCGATGGTGATCAAATCTGGGTAGAGCGACGGCCAGCAAGGAGCTGGCTGGCCGTGTGGCAGAGCACCCGAGCGGTGGCATAGATYTGGTCAAGGAAGAACAGATATGGACGGCTCCGCTGCATCGAGCAGAGAAGGAGAAGGAGAAGATGAAGGCAGATCCGGCTAAGCACTTTGTCCCTAGCGGCTATGGGGTTTTGGTGGACGCGGATCGCGTGCCTCTGGCACACAGCAACTCGCCGTGGCATGACCAGAAACGGCGGTGAGTAGTAGCCGAAGATGGGCAACGCTCAACAAGGAGGAGCTTGGCTGTGCAGATCGCATCGTCGCGCTTCTTCGAGCAACTACAGATCTGATAGCAGATCTGGTCGCGGCTCCGAGAATCGAGTGCTGGTGATACGTGCTGTGAGCGGCATCCCTCGAGCATCGGCATGGAAAGGACGAAACTGGCAGAGATCCTCTGTGCGATGAGTGGCCTACCGATCACACGCAGTGACGAGCGGCGGCCACTTCAAGTGTCGACCAAGGAGAAGGGGAGAGAAGAGGGCAAGAGGAGAAAGAGCAAGGAAAGGTCACGACGAGGGCGTCGAGTAGGCAAAGGAGGAACGGCAGTGGCGACGGTGAGAAGAGAAGAAAAAGAGGCGGGTAGGGTTTGGGAGTGGGCGGCGGCTAGGGTTTTTCTGGGGTGAGGGCGATGGCGGCAACAATCAGGAGGAAGATGAAGATAGTTTAAGGTTTCTTTTTTTTTTTTTAAAACTTGGGCCCTAAMCCAAAATTTTCGGGCCTTCCTATCCGTAACTAATCTGATTCATTAAATTAAATTTAATGGACTTTTGATAAAAAATCTAGTTTTTCGAATGAAAACGAGTAAGCCCAACAAGTTGAGCCTCTAACCAACCGAGGACCCTAATCCGACAAACGCGATAATTCTGTACTTACTAAACGTATGTTTTAAAAACGAAAACCACATAGAAAATTATCCAATCCTAGTTGGCACACAAATTCACAAGATCAAATGAAAATTCATAAAAAGAAATCTCGGGTATTACATTTCAAGGCTAACTCATGAGCTGAGCTTCTTCTGGTTAGAGAGAGCAGGGGATTTAAAAACACATAATTTTATTGAATGGCAAACTTTCTTACAAAAGAATGCTTGCCAACCAAGTGATGGCCTTCAACAATGAAGGCCTTGGTATTTATAGACATTTATGGACTTAACTCCGGATTCCAAACATACATTATAATATTTTCTTACAAGAGATAAGGTGTAGACTGCTAATAATGATAACATGCTGAMAAGTAGATTTGAYAACACGCTAACACTGAAAGAGACAATACATAAATCAATCTTTCAGGGAAGATTTTTATTTTTGCTGATGATCTTCATCAATCAAAGTTGTTGTCACTATTTGTAATGCCCGAGATTTATTTTTCATTTTACAAACTTTATATAATTATATGATTTATATTATAATCCACTAATTAGGTTATATTCATGATTATTAGTAGTTTAATTATTTTGCAGCAGAAGGACTTGGAGGCCGTAATATTTGATGTGCTAATTAGAAATAAATTATTATTTCTCTAACTGAYTATTTATTTGTGCATTATTATGTGAGTATATTTATTTAAATATGAAATTTTATTAATTTAAATTAATTAAGATTTTCTATTAATTAATTTAGGCTTGACCTATTAGAGTCTGTTCTCTTCTTATTCAAACCTAAAACCAAATTTAGAGTTCAGTTTTAGGCCAGAAGAAAACTAATAGATCTTAATTTAGTTAGGCTTAGTTGGTTAAGGAATAACATTTCCCACGAAAGAGTTTTGGTGAAGCTTAAGTTAGTTTAAAAAAATTAATTAAATAAATTTGTTGACCAGAAGATGACTATTCATCTTCTTCCCCAAAAAGCCCTAACCCACAGTCGCCGCCACCCCGTCTACTCACTGTCTCCGCCCTCGTCACCACCCTCTACTCCATGCTAGTCGTAACCATAGATTTCACGATGAGAACATGTCTGGGCTGTTCATCTATTATATGACGACTCAATCAAAGCCACTTGATTCATCACAACCTCCTCTGCTCGCATCCCCAGAATTTGCCACTCAGATGCTTTGCTGCGTGGCTAGCCATTCGGGTTGTAGCTGGCCGATCAACTGTGCTCACTATTCTTCTTGCCGAATCTGTGCTTACTGCTTGCTAGCTCAAAAAGTCACCGGTTCTCTCCATCTCACCTTCAGATCTACAGTCCATCGCCGACCAGGAGAAGGTTGCCGGAGTCAGACTAGGCAACCAGGCCACCAGGCACCATGTACCATCCACTCGAACTAGTTGCGTGCATGTCGCACGTTTGCGACCAAGGCTACTCTTTGCTGTCGTTTGCATACCTAGTGCGCATCCTTTTCCCAAGCGCGATTGACATCATTATGCCTTAGACTCAATACTATATCTAAGGTTCGAGATTCAAGGTGAATCCTTAGTTCCTCGTTTAAATTAACCGAATGGCTTAGGTTGTGTATCGATAATAATAGAAAAATATAGAAAATATCTGTACATAACCTAATGTGGAATTTAAATTAGTACAATTAAATAAAAGAGGAATATAATTCTATAAATATATTGGAACATAATTTAGTGCGAAATTCAGGGTTTGTACGATAAAGTAATGTATACTGTGAGTGTATTATTAATATTACTATTGTTTTAATAACAATTAGGAGTCATGAAATTAACTTACACTCTTAGTAGTTCAATTATTATCGACATGAAATTTAAACTCCAAAATTATTGGTTAATGTCACTCATAGGAAAAATGATGAACGTATTAATGGTGAACACTCATTTAAATAAATGTATTTGGTTAAACAAATTTCAGATGCATATTCTTTGTGTAACAATATTAGCACACTTTTGGCACATAGATGTTGTGGGTAGCCAAGGCACTCTGCTAGTGATTTAAAGTAACCAAATTTACTAAGGACTTCAAGTAAGTAAATCTCTTTTTTTTCATGTAAGTAAATTTTAACATTCTCATTAGTTATGATTGATTTCTCTTATGTGAATTGAATATGCAATCAGAATTGATATTGAAGTATGTAAGTAAAATTTCACATCTTCATTTGTTGAGGTGCATGGGTATTGTTGTATTAATTGAATTTTCTTATGTGATGTGATCGATGGTTTATTTCAATTGTGTGAATTTACTATTGGTTGACATGYTGGAAATTTTAACGTTRAGTGTTCATGTGGTCCATGATCATGAGCATATAGTTTGCAGTATTTTACACCATTCTCTRGCATGGGCATAATCATACATCCATGAAAGCAAATGTTTTAAAGTATGAAGTTTGGAAAAATGTGATTTAAATATTGAATATTTTCCAAACGTAAGGAATTTGAAAATGGGTATAAAGCCTAGACCATGAAAGATGCGAGCAGAAAATGGGGCATGACGGACCGGTGCACCCGACCGAACCATCTTGTAGGATGGAAATGTATGTAATGTTCACCTCTTTTGTGATGAAAGTGAAAGGAAAAGATTTAAGTAATGTTAACCGACTGGCGGTTCTACCAGTAGAATGTAATCGGTTCCCTACTATAGAGCTTAATGGCTAAGTGTTACAACAAGTGAGCTCACGATTTGAAAAGGAAATTTTTGGAAAGTTTTGACAAAATAAATTTTTGAACTTCATGACATATAGTGCATGATAAATGCATTCATGCTTGGGATTTACTTACTGAGCTTAGTAGATCACCCCCTATTCCCTTATTTTACGTTTTAGGTGATGACTAGCTAGATGGTCTATGGAGATCATTTGGGAGCAGGCTTTAATACCTAAAAGTCATTTATGTTAATTAAATTTTCTATTGATTTATAAACTCATTGAATGCTTAAATTTTTATTCGTTTTATTTCAAAAGCTTCTGTTGAATTTTAAATCTATGAGTATTTTTTTAGTAAATGTTATTGTTGGGGAATGAAGTTATTTCATTTATATGTGGAGTGTTGACGATATTTGGGTGTGAGATTTTTTTATTGTTTACAGGGTAGATATATTAATATTATAGGAAAAACTCTGTCGAAATTTTTATAAACCCTTAGTATTAAAATATCCAAAATTTTTATTTTTTCAAATCTCCGCAATATATGTGAGGGTAAAATTGGCAACATCCTCGAGTTAGGATAGTTTCCAATTTGGGGTGTTACATTGTAATACCCGAGAATTAATTTTTCGTTTTCATGAACTTAATATAATTATATAATTTTTATTCTAATCAACAAATTGRATTATATTCATGATTAATTCTCTGACTAGTTAATTATTTGTGCATTATTATATGCGTATATTTATTTAAATGTGAAACTTTATTAGTTTAATTTAACTTGAATTCTTAGTTAATTAATTTATGCATGATCCGTTAGAGTCGGTTCTCTTCTTATTCAAACCTAAAATCATAATTAGAGTTTGATTTTGGGCCAGAAGAAAATAAATAGATCTTAATTTAGTTAGGCTTAAGTGGTTAAGGAATAAAAATGGCCCACGATGGAATTTCAGTTAGGGTTAATTTAGTTATAAAAATTATTTAATTTGAAGATGACTGTTCATCTTCTTCACAAAAGAAACCCTAACCCCCCAACCATCGCCACCCCCTCTGCTCATCATCACTACCCTTGTCACCACCTCTCTTTACCCACCCCAACGCCGGCCTCTCCTCCCCTTTCTCTCTTCTCTCTCTCTCTCTCTCTCTCTCTCTCTCTCTCTCTCTCTCTCTCTCTCCCCCTCCTTCTCCTCAACTGGAGTCTGCCATAGCTATACCAAGATCTGATTTGCGTATCAGATTCGCGACTCAGACGTCGTCAATTTCTCACTGCTTCAGCAGATTTTACGCTGCTTGGTGACCAGAAAGTGAAACGATCGTTCGATCTGGATTTGAAGATTGCTGCACCACTGCTCGAACTGCCCAAATCGGTTCGCCATGCTCGAACTAGCGGTTGCTTGATGCTAGCTGGTTGCTATATTGCCAATTTTCTCTATCTCACCTTTGGATCCACAGTCGCTAGCTGACCAAAGGCAGATCACTAGAACTCACGATGACCAGAAAGAGATCGTAGTTGCTGATAGGAAAATAGACCCGCCCAGAGCAAAATCTACCTTGGTGACCAAGCACCCAGGTGCCGAACCAGTTGCGTGCGTGCCACACCTTCACGACCGTGGCTATTGTTCACCGTCCATTCACATGCCTAGAGCACATCCTTTTCCCAAGCGTGATTAATGCCATTACATTCTAAACTCGATACCACACTTAGGTTTCGAGATTCAGGTGAATCCTTAGTTCTTCATTTAAATTAACCGAGGGGCCTAGGTGTTGTATTATATAATAATAATTAAGAAAAAAATATGGAATATGTTTAATGTGAAATTTAGGTTAGTACGATTAAGTAAAAGAGGTATATATTTTTAGGAATATGTTGGAATATAAACTAAGATGAAATTTACTGATAAAGTAATATATATTATGTTTATGATTATTATTGTTGTTTTAAGAATGATTAGGAGTCATGAAAATAATGAATACTTTCAGTAGTTCGATTATTATTGACATAGAATTTGAACTCAAAAATTATTGGTTATTGTCACCCATATGAAAAATAGTGAACGTATTAATGGTGAACACTTATTTAAATGCATGTATTTGGTTAAACAAATTCAGATGAATATTCCCTGTGYAATAATATTAGGATACTTTTGACACGTTGACGTTGTGGGTAGCCAAGGCACCTCACTAGCGAATTAAAGTAACCAAATTTACTAAGGATTTCAAGTAAACTCTCTCATTTTCATTTATTGTAGTGAATGTGTATTGTTATTATGATTGMATCTCTATGTGAATTGAATGTGAGTTTATGGTTTATATTAAAGTAAATTCCCTCAATTTTCATTTGTTATGATACATGTATATTGTTATTATGATTTATTTGCTCTTATGTATTATGATTGTGATACTATTTCCAGTATGTGAATTTACTACTCATTGACATTTTAGAAGTTTTAAGTTAAGAGTTCATGCGGTCTATAGTTTGCAGTAGTTGCACATTCTCTGGCATGGACATAATTATACATTTGAAGAAAGGAAATGCTTTAAAGAATGAAATTTTGGAAAAGAAAATGTTTTGAGGAATGAAGTTTGGAAAAATGTTATTTTTATGATGAATGATTTCCAAACTTTAAGGATTTTGAAAAGGGGTGTTAAGCCTGAAACATGAAAGGTGCGAGTGGGAAATGGGCCATGGGGAATCTGCCCACCGGACCTAACCTCTTGTAGGGTGGGAATTCATGTATTATTAACCTCTTATGAGGTGATGTTCAAGAAAAGATTAAGTTATGTTAACCGCTTTGCAGTTCTACAAGTAGAATGTAACTGGGTTCCAAATAATAATTGCCATTGTAGAGCTTAATAACTAGGCGTTACGCCAAATGAGCTCACGATTTGAAAAGGAAATTTTTGGAAAGTTTTGGCAAAGTCAATTTTTGAAATTCATGACATCTAGTGCACAACACATGCATTCATGCATGGTTACTTACTGAGTTTTTTAGCTCATTCGATTTTTTTTATTTTACGTTTCAAGTGATGGTTTGCCAGATAGTGCGGGGAGATTGTTTGGGAGTGACTTTGATAYGCAAGAATCATTTATGTTAATTAAATTTTCTATTGATTTATGAATTTGTTGAATGTCTAAATTTTATTTGTTTAATTTCAAAAGCTTTCCCTAGATTTTAAATATATGAGTATTTAGCCGGTAATTTATATTATTGAGGTTTGAGATGATTTCATTATATGTGGAATATTAGAATGTTTGATGGGTAAATTTTCTGATTGTTTATGGGGTGGATATATTGGTATTATAAAGGAAATTCTGTCAAAATTTTATAAACCCTTTAGTATTAAAATATACAAATTTTTATTTTCCCCAATTTCTGCAATATATGTAAAGGTAAATGGGTGACATTCTCGGGTTAAGATAGTTTCTAATTTGGGGGTGTTACATACACTATCCGTAAAATATAAGCAAATGGTAATCCTTCAAAATCTTCATTTGAATAGATAGGTTCATGATAAATGAGTTCCCTCAGTCCATTTCTATGACAGGTGTGATATTTTGGATGAGCTTCTAAATACCATAACACATCTGCATAATGTAGGTGATTTGGCTAGTCTAGACATAATGGAATTGTTGTGGGGATGAGACTGACATTAGCCCTATTAGAATGTGCCATAGTACACAAAAACCAAGTTCTGTCTTTTGGATTATGGCATTGAAATAAAGGATTGGAAATATTGAAATTATGCCATCCGATCGTCTCACAAGTTGAAAAATGATAATCACTTGGTGGTTGTCTTTGTGGCATGAGATTTGCCACGGGTCTATGTAGTTTGATAATGGCTTATCTTTTGTACTTGTTAGCAATAAACCTGTACCAACATCCTGGGTCTTGAAACCAACAAAGCATTTTGTAGAATATTTCCTCTCAGGAGGAATATCTCTATCATTGTCAAATAGCTGAGATAGGCAAACAATTTGTCTACATTAAAAGTGAAAGCAATAGAATAAGCTTCTAGAAGGTACCAAAAATAACAAAATGCTATTTCTAGAAATGAATTGAAATCCCGAATGTGAAAATTGTGAAATAGGGGTAGTTTGGATCGTTCTCAATAGCTATAAACACATGGGGTCCATATTTTTGAAGGACTTATCTATGCAAGAGTTATAATGGAGATTAGTTCTTTCAACAAGAGTAAGGTCAAGATGGACTCAGTGATTTCAGAAGGTAATAAATAAATGTAATGAGAAAAAACCATTTCAGAAATAAGATGGATTTCATGAATGAATGGGAGTATGGATTTCACCTGTGAGTGTTTAGATCTTGATAGCTATCTGCAAGAAATTGTTCTCGCCTTTTAAATAGACAGGATGAAACTGTACTTTGAGAACCACTCCACCCATCGAAGTAAGGTTTGTGCGGAACTGTCTTCTGCTTGAACTCTATCATTCTAGGAAAAGAAAACATATCCATTTTGGCACAAAAGTGATTTTCGATTGGAAAGAATTCAAATCGTTCGATGCCATGTTTCATTGTAAAAATCTCTTTAAAGATGAAGTCATAATTCAACTCAGATACTTTCAATTTACTACTTTTATAAGCATAAATTTTTCTTTGATCATTAGGGTCTTGAAGGAGAACTACTCCCCAAAAGCAATCACTTGCATCTATTTGGAGAATCTTTAGTGCTGTAGATAGAAGTGATGATGGYGGTAACTGTTGGATAAGACCTTTCAACTTCTTTACAGCCTCAATATGTTTTCTCATCCACTGTAAAGGATTCTTTTTCAGTTGGTTCTGCATAAGTATTGGGATAACTTTGGGATAAAGTCACTCACATAGTTAATAACTCCAAGAAATTGCTGGACTCTTTGTCTGGACTGAAGTTGGTCTGGAAACTTTAGAAGGGTTTGGGCCAGATGAAGTTGAGGGATAATAAACTTATCTTTTATGTGCATGCCAAGAAATTCAATTTATCGTTTGGCCAATTTCATCTTTCGAGCTAAAAGCATGACACCATACTTTTTTACTTTATCCGCAAACTTGTGTAATAAATCCATGTGAGTTGGAAAGTCTTCAAAACATTGAAGGATGTCATCAATATAGACAATTTTTACAATCGCTTGTTGAAATAATGATGGTGCAGTTTTGAGCCCAAATGGCATAACTTTCCATTGGTAGTCATGGTCTGGTATACAGAATGTTATCTTGTGTCTTGTGGATGGATGCCCAATTGTCAAAAACTAGATTTAGGATCAAACTTTGAGAACCATGTGGCTTTGAAAAGCTTATTGAGTAGACTTTTTCTATCTATAAAGGGAATTTGATATCAACGAGGAAAAGGTTTAGTGGTCTGTAATTGACAACTAATCGAAGCTTTCCTCTAACTTGTTCTGCTCTTTTGTTCACATAGAGTGTCTCACACACTCAAGGAGATTTGGATGGCTCAATRACCCCTTGCTTGAGTAACGTTGGCATTCTGTAGTAGCTTCTTGAAGAAGATCTGGAGGCATGCCAAAATGACTAGCCCTTGTAGGATTGACATCTTCATAATTTGAATGGTAAATGAATGAAAAAATTAGGATTAATCCATAAAGGAGAAGAGCATTTTTCCCAAAATTTTGTTTGAGTTTCTACACAATTTGAAGTGATCAGCATTTGTCTGAAATCTTCAATTTGTTGTTGGGAAGAATCATYAATGTGATATAACTGCGGGACCGTGGAGAAAGGTTTGAACTTATCTTTCCACCGAATTCCATCAACTCCAAGTAATACTTTATAGCACCTTTGCAATGCTGAGAATAAGTCAAATTCAAAACTATATYTTTTCCAGGAGATGAATCTCCTAAGACTTTAGTTTTTAYGATGCATCTAGGAAATATTTCTAGTGTAATAGGTCGACTAATTAAATTAATAGTTTAGAATCCCCCATGAGCTACTTTAAGTTTTCTTTCATGCTGCTACCAGAAAGTATCATGAAGTATTTGTGGATTCATAATGGATGTAGAGGCTACTGTATCAATGAAAGCAATGAGGTGAATGGGTCTGTCATATTTAGATAGGAAGAGTGAAGCCGGGACTTGTGCATGGTTCTAGATTTAGGCTAGAATGGTGAGACTTTGAAGATTTGAGAACTGTAATCATTAAATTCATCCTTTGGTTCTAGTTCTGAATTATTTTCTTGAGTAATACAAAGAATCTGGGGTAAACTCATCATGAATAGATAAGAAAGATTCAAGGTCATGATCGAAAAGATTTCCCTTTGTATACTGCTGGATGGAGTAATCAGATGTTGTTTCTTCTCTTTTGACTTTTTGGAACAATTTTTTGCGTAATGACCTTTTCTTTTTTGCAGAAGGAACATCTATCAGATTTTACGTTGGACTTTTTCTTCCTGAAAAATTTCTTCTTTCCTTTCCTAGGGGCTGAATTTGGATTCCTTGGAATTTTTCTRCYYGTAATATTTCTTATAGTGGTGTTTTTTCTTTAGTTCACAGTCACATCCTATCTTTGGGAACTTTATCWCAAGATTTGGGTTGTAAGCTTATTCAAACTATTTTGCATATACTATGAATTTTTTCATCAACTGTGTTTAGTAGATAGATCAAAAATGGTGAGCAAGATTTGTTAGAAAATTTGTCCAAGAGTCATTTGGTTGATTGACAAATTTTTGGCTTGGATTGTCTTGATTGTTTGTGGGGCAAGGAATTCATCAAATGAATTCAGAAATGCTTGCTTTAAATCTCCAATGTCTATGCCACCAATGATGAAGAAGTTTTTGGCCATGAATTCATAATGTTGCTGCAAATCCTTCACTTGTAAGAATAGCATTTGGTTTTAACGAATTCTTCTCTCATCATGTCTAAATTTTCTAACTGATGACCAAGAAAATTCTCATGTAGTAGTTCAATAGCATGATCAAAGGTCTGTTGAACATAAATTTGTTTTCGATAAGCACCAAGATTAATCCAATAGGCTTTTAACATACTAAAAATCCTATTGTAAATTAGCTAATAGTAGTATCTGATTCATGGGTCTTCAATTTTTCTGTGTATAACCAAGAATGAAATTCACTGGTCTGATCAAACCATTTTTTCGAGGGTATGTCATCAAGAGTGAAAGATTTGGATCCTAGGGAATGGACTGGAAGAGACCTTAGTTGTCCTTGCTAGAAGAAGTATTTTGGATATTGGCTTTCAACTTCTAGTTCTTCCACATATGGTTCATCTAGATTAGGTGCTTCGAAGTGGATGCTAGAATGTGCAGATTATTCTAGTGCTTTCGTGAAATATCTTGACGAGAAATTGACTCGATGTCAAAGGTTGATATTGAGGTAGAACGTTTTGAGCCATTAAGTACTGGTAATAGTTCAAGGAAAGACAGTGGCTCATGTTATTGTGTTGCAAGTTGCGATACATATTCAGACACAAAGAATTCTTGGGATTCTATATTGTACTGCTTTTGTGATGGAGTTCGAGATGTAAATAGATCAAAAGGTAGAGGTCTTGGTGGGTTCTGGGAGTGGTGGTCCACAATACTATATTTTAGGTTGTGATTTAGGGACTGAGGTGGAAGGTTGGAATATTAGAGATCCCACAAAGAAGGGATTAGAGACTGGAGGGAGGTACCATATTGTAGGTTGTGAAGGGGCTGTAATTCAGAAAGGTGTTTGAAAAGGTCTAACATTTTGGAATGGAGAAGGAAATTTTGGCATTGTTGAACTGAGATTGTTTTCTCTTTCTATCATATTCTTCAAAGTAACTTAGTTAATATTCGAGATTTTTCTTGTAACTTTCCTTAGCATAGAACAAGGAAGAATTGTCATCTAATCTTCGTGCCATATTCATGAGTTCTTCATGAAGAATAGCAATTTTTGACTGAATTTTAGCAATGGTGCTGGACATGAAATTAACTTTGGTAGATATTTTCTGATCTAAATTGGAAAGCTATGAGTATATCTTTGAAAGTATTCTTTTTGGCTCAAGAAGTTTTTAACCTGCCAATTTTAACTTTCTTACCTACTAAAAGAGGTTGGTGCTATCTTGAAGAGTCAACAATTTTTGGATTAAGGATCTTTAGTTGATGTTAGACATTATCATTTATGTATGTTTTAAGAGGTAGGAATTCTTTTGGCTAAAATATGGCTAGCATGAGTATATAATGCTCATCATCTGCCTCAAGGGGTAAAGAAGATAAGGGATTAGGTGATGGTGTAGTAGATTTAGGACTACTGCATGTGACATAGTAATCAAACTTACCACTAGGTTGTCCTAGCAATCCTCTACTAGGATCTCCTGCATCATATCTCTTTTGAAGAGATTTTTGAGATTTGGATCTAGAATTTTTTGATTGTCCTAGCAATCCTATAATAGGATCTCCTGCATCATATCTCCTTTGAAGAGATTTTTGAGATTTGGATCTATAGTTTTTTGATCTAGATTTCAGCTTTCCCTTAATGTCAAGACTAGATAACCATTCCTGCTCTTGGTGTTTCTGACAATAGCTACAATTACAGAATGGATCCTATCATATATGGCTATCCCGATCTTTATATTTATAGACAGATTTACCATCGGGTAGAAACTTGATAACATGAATATTCAAGGATGGAAAATCTTGCAAAGTAAATTGGGTGGAGAAGATAGGCGGTGTTGTTGATGTGGATGCTTCAGCATTGAAAACAATTTCAGTATGTATGCCTGGAAGGGAGGTGTATCTGACATTTGTGGTTTGGATGAGTTTCTGAGAAGTTTGATAAAGCTTTTCATAACCAGTGATCCATTTTTCAGGTAGGAGTTTGACAAGCTTATCTCGAGAGATATGCTTGGGTACTTTGATCTAGTTTGATGCTACAGATGTAGAATTTATTTCTACAAAAGCTGCTTCATTTGAGGATAGTAATGCCAAGTCAAAAACATGATTTTGGACTCTGTAAACCATTTGGTGATGAAGTGTGACTTATATTGAATCTTCTTGCATATCTAAGCCAGTGATTTGGACTTGCACCTTGAAAGCTTTGAGAAGATTTGGATGTTCAAAACTGATGCTAAAATTAGGAAACTAAGTCACCATGATCGTTCCTGCATTTAACGTTGTATATCCAATACATGCTTGCTGGTAACTCTCTATTATGAAGTCTAAGAGTGCTAATCTTGCTATAGCARCAAGAACTTTTTTGACATGAAGTGTAAGACCAATTCTGATTCCTCCGAAATGAAGATGTGTGTAACCCTATCGCATCCACTTGGATGGACACTATGATGGGCTGTTGAGAGGTGCAAACTACTCTTCTGAAATTGCTAGAATAGAACAAGATAAGAAATTACTCACTTGGATATATTATTTTGTCTGTGGCAAGGATGAAGGCTTTATCAACTGGGTAATAGCTTTTTGGGATAAGGGACAAATATTTATTGGTAAATATATGGTAGGGATTTATGAGTGGTAGTTGGGTATCAAGAAGCTATTCATCTGGTGTATATGAAATCTCATAAAGAGAATTAATATTTTCATAAGTGGAAGATCAAGATCTGGAGGAAGATGAAGAAAGTAAAGTTAAGGTGGAGAATGGTGAATCTAAAACAGTTGGTGTGGAGGAAGTGGACATCATATAATTAAATATTTTCTATCCTTCTAAAGATAGTTAATGAGTCTAATTGATATCTAATTGATCAAAATTGAAGTATCACCTTGAATACCAAAAACAAGTAAAATGAGTTCACTGGATCTAATACCAATCCATCCACCAAAAAGATCTTATTGGGGTTGGGCTCATTAGTGCTTCTAAGATAGACTTTTTCCTAAGTTGTAATTGTATCTACAATCCTTGTTAAATTATACTTCCATTGTTTTACCATAGATTGTATCATTTGAAGTAATAGTACTAACTATCGAGAGGTAGGCGGCGTCTCGTTCGGCCCTAGTAGACCCTAGGGGACAGCAAGGGTGCCACAGTTTGGGATTTGTTACGACAAGGCTTACCTTGTTGGAGTCATGATGAAGACTCTCCCAATCCTAGTAACTTTCTTATCCAATTGCAATTTCTTTCTGATCTTAATTATCCTATTAAAGCTCTAATATTGCAAAATGTTCCTAAGAATTGCAAGTTAGCATGGCCTGAGATTGAGAAGGATATTGTTAGAGCTTGTGCTGCAGAAATAATAAAAGTGATCATGATAGACATTGGTGTAGTCCTTGTTCTCTAATATGGTTGATGAATCTCGTGAATGTATCAAAAAAGAACAAATGTCAATTATTTTATGTTATGTAGATAATAGTGGACACGTAAATGAGTGCTCTATGAACATGTCAATAGTATTACAGCTCTATCACTTAAGATTGATGTAGATAGACTTTATTATTAAGACACTAGCAAGAGGTGAAATTTTAAGTGAAAGGAGACTTAAACAAGAAACTTGCCTTCGGCGTTCAAGGGATACAGTTTCGAATACATTATAGTTTCTTAATTAGTTTGACTATAATGTTCTCCGTTGTGGGTGTTTCTTTTTCTGACAGAAAATTGGAGGTTTTTAATTTATTGAAGTGGATACATTCTTTTGATTTAACATTCAACTTACACTTGATAAAAAAAAATTTTGGAATTTTGAATGAGTTGTCTCAAGCATTACAAATGAAAGATCAAGATATTGTGACTACAATGAAATTAGTGAGGATTTGCAAGCAACGACTCCAAGAGATGAGAAACAATCGTTGGGATTCGTTCTTGGAAAATGTTTATCATTTCTGTCAACAACATTACATTGAGGTTCGCAAAATGAATGATATATTTATGCGCATCGTGGTCGCCCACAACTAATCCACCAAAAGTGTCAAATTTGCATCACTTCCGTGTAGAGTTATTTTATGTTGCCATTGATTTGCAACTATAATAGTTGAATGATCGTTTTTCAAAGGTAAGACTTATTACTTTGTATAGCTTATAGCAAGAATGTTTGGSAAAAAAAGAGAGAGCATTTCTTACGTGTAGAGCTGAAAAAAAAAGGGAAAAGAAAAGCTTAAGACAAAAGAGAAAAGGCATTAAATAGAAGGAAGCAAACAAAGTCAACTAAAGAATTCAAAAGAAAAAACATGAATAGAAAAAATGGAGAACATAGAGAGGCACAAGTTTGAAGCATATAAAATATTTAGGGAATAATCTATCTCAAATCAGGAGTCAAACAGGATTGCAGCAATCCAGAAGCAAGGAATCAAAGTTCAACCTTCTGATGCTAATACTGTTTCTGATATAACACCTGAAATTTCTCCTTATTTAATTTTGTTTGATTTTACGTGAAATTGTGTGCCAACTATTGTTGGACATTTTATATGTGATTAATGTTTTAAAATCGCACATTTAATAAGTACGAAAATATTGTCTGTATCTAATAAGAGTTATTGTTTGGTTAAAGGCTCGACTCATGGGTCTATTGTTTGCTAGTCAGAAGTTGAGCTTTTTATTGAAAGGAAGCCCGTTATATTAAATTTATGGATTTTGGGTTAAATTTGGATGGGAAGGCTCGAAGGGTTCGGGTTAAGGCCCAACATATTAAAACAAAAGAAAGAAAGAAGAAGAAAATACATTAGAAAATAAAAAGAAAGAAAAGCAAAAGAAAAACCCTAAAGAAACCCATCTTCTTCCCCCGTGTAACCCTAAGCCGCCGCCACCACCACCGTGCCGCTTCTCCCCCTGCCTGATCCGACGCCGCTTGTCGTGGCTTTTCCTAGCTTCTCCTTCTCTCTTCTCTTCGTTCCTCTATTGATGCCGCAACCGTTCGCAGTCTGATCGGTGGTACCCCAACACGACATCGATCTACTACCGCTGCTCATTTGGAGATATTGTCATCTCTCGTATATTCGAAGCGCCAGTCTGAAACCGTCACTGTGTGCCGCTCAACTAGCTCGCGGACGTTCGGCCAAGAGCAACCACGCCTACCAGATCCAGTAAGCCATCTTCCTCCTCTCCTTCTCTGTACGAGCGACCAGATCTGTGCGACACCGTCACCAGATCTGCCGTCGTTACCTCTCTTTTTCTGTACGAGTGACCGGATTAGTGCGACACTGTCGCCAGATCTGCCGTCATTACCTTTCTCCTTCTCTGTAGGAGCGACCGGATCTGTGTGACACCGTTGCCAGATCTACCGTCGTTAGGATGGTTCCTAATCTGGGGGTGTTACAGTTATAGTATCAGAGCTTAGGATTTTAAAATCGATTCTATAGACTACATAAGAAAATTATTTATGAACTTTTGAGAAGTATTTGGGTATCGAGTCATGCCACAAGGTTCCCTCTCTGGACCATCTGGTAAGTTTCTAATTTGATATAAATTCTCAAATGAGTTGAATGTTAAATATTAAGTTTGCATTTTGATTTAAATTCTGGAATGGGTTGAATGTTAAGTTTATAGTATATCTTGATTTTGCTTTGAATTTGGGGTAAAGTATAATGTTCAATTTTGTAATCATGTGTTACGTCTGCGTATAAGTTCTTACACGATAAAATTTTTCRATTTAGTAATGATTCATACTATGCGTTCTCAAGCCCAAGAAGGGGCGATTCAGTCCCAGGATGATGGGCCAGGTAGTACCCGTGTCGCACAAGGGACTCCAATGACCATGGAGGACTTTATGCAGGCAATGACTGCCTTCGGACAGGCTACCAGTCGAGGAGGAGCGAAACACGAGAAAATGGAAAGATCTCGGAGTTTAAGAAACTTGCCCCACCACCATTTTCGGGTACTACTGATCCTATAGATGCCAAGAATTGGTTGACAAAGATACAGAAAACCTTCTCTATCATGCGATGCTCAGGGGAAGAGAAGGTTGACCTTGCTGTGTACATGCTCCAATGGGAGGCGTATGGCTGGTGGTTGATGGTTCAACGCCAGCATGAGGGAGACTCTAGTCCCTTCACTTGGGAAATGTTTATCAAGGCCTTCAACGATAAATATTTTCCCAAGAGCGTGCGGCAACAGAAGGAACGCGAGTTTGTGTGGCTGGAGCAGAGAAGCCAATCTGTTAGTGAGTATGAAGCTGAGTTCGCTCGATTAGCTAAGTTTACTCCTGATTTGGTTGCTACGGAGGAAAGGAGAGCAAGACGTTTTGGGGAAGGACTTAGGCCTCAGATTAAACTGACAGTGATCCCTTTTGAGCTTTCTACGTATCGAGAGATTATTAATAAATCTCTCTTGGTAGAGAGGGCTCAAATGTTTAGGTAGGAACTCGTCAGGGATTTAGGGACCGCTGTTCCAGAGGTGGGGATAAAGGTGACCAAAAAAGGAGATACGATCAAGAGGGTGGACAGAGTAGACAACCAAACAAACAACCGAGGAAGGCTTGCTCCAATAGTGGCAAGGAACACCTAGGTGAGTGCCTCCTTGGCAGGGGGGTGTGCTTCGTGTGTGGAAAGCAAGGGCATTTTACTAGGGAATGTCCTAGCAGAGTGTGTTTCAACTGTGGTAAACCGAGACATTTGACTAAGGACTATAAGGAGAAAAGGAGGGATACGCAAGCACGTGTCTTCATGATGACTAGAAAGGAAGTTGAGGAAGAAGACGATAACATTAATCAAGATTCCCTATAGGAGCCATGCATTCAAGAGGTAACTTAGGAACGAGAGGGATAGGATGCATAATAAGTAGCCACAACATTTTCTAATAAACTCTGAATTTCGAGGACGAAATTTGTTTTATAGGGTGGAGTATTGTAACACCCGAAATTTCTCCTTATTTAATTTTATTTGATTTTACGTGAAATTATATGCCAACTAGGGTTGGACATTTTATATGTGAATAATGTTTTAAAATCGCACGTTTAATAAATATGAAAATATTGTCTGTGTCGAATAAGAGTTATCGTTTGGTTAAAGGCTCGACTCGTGGGTCTATTGTTTGTTAATCAGAAGTTGGGCTTTTTATTAAAAGGAAGCCCGTTATATTACATTTACGAATTTTAGGTTAARTTTGGATGGAAAGGCTCGAAAGGTTCGGGTTACGGCCCAACATATTAGGAAAAAAAAAAAGAAAGAAAGAAAGAAGAAGAAAATATATAAGAAAATAAAAAGAAAGAAAAGAAAAGAAAAAGAAAAAGAAAAACCCAAAAAAAACCCATCTTCTTCCCCCGTGTAACCCTAAGCCGCCGCCGCCGCCGCCGCCGCCGCCGTGCCGCTTCTCCTACTGCCTGACCCGATGCCGCTCGTCATGGCTTTTCCTCGCTTCTCCTTATCTCTTCTCTTCATTCCTCCATCGACGCCGCAACCGTTCGCAGTCTGATCGGTGGTACCCCCCATCACGCTCATCTGGAGACGTTGCTGTCTCTCGTGTATTTGCAGCGCCAGTCCGAAACCGTCGCTATTTGCTGCTCAGCTGGCTCAGGGACGTTCGGCCAGGAGCAACCACACCTACTAGATTCGGTAAGCCATCTTCCTCCTCTCCTTCTCTGTACGTGCGATCGGATCTGTGCGACACCATCGCCAGATCTGCCGTCGTTACCTCTCCTTCTCTGTACGAGCGATCGGATTTGTGCAACACCGTCGCCAGATCTGCCGTCRTTACCTTTCTCCTTCTCTGTAAGAGCGACCGGATCTGCGCGACACCGTCGCCAGATCTGCCGTCGTTACCTTTTTTCTTCTCTGTACGAGTGACTAGATCTGTGCGACATCATCTCCAGACCTACCGTCGTTACCCTTTTTCCTTCTTGGCGCAACCAGATTCAAGCGACGCCATCGCTAGATCTGCCGCCGCTATTTTTCTTCCTCTGCTCAACAGATTTTCCCTTCGAACTGAGCCAAAACCTTTGCAGTTGGTCTTCATTTTGGCTTTCTGTCCTTGCTGCTCGCGTCGCCGGTTGTCCCTCGCCATCAACCAATCGCCGGGAGCTTAAGCAGAAACTGATTTCTTTGCCGAGACATTATCGGAGCAGAGCTCAACAGTGCTCAACGCCAGTAGGTGCTCTGGTCGTGTGTCAAGGATTAGCACCTGGTGCAACCCAACCATGCCCAGCAGCACCAGGCGCCCAGTGCCCAGTAGCACCAGGTGCCCAGTAGGAGCCCTGTGCCCAGCAAGCATAGGCGCCTAGCCTATGCACCCAGGCACCCAGACGCTGTTGTGCGCGTCACTTCAGCGCACGCATGAGGACCTCTTGCCATTGCAGAGACATTTGGATATCGTAAACTTAAAGGTGTAAACATTAACACATGATATTGAAATTTTATGACTTATTCATAATTATGCGCTAAAGTGAATTGATAAGAGAATATAGTTAGATTTATACCCGAGCTAAGGAATTTAAATTGTAACATTAAAAAGACATGATAATTGGTAATGTGTGAACTAAGAATGGATTAAAAATTTATAAAGGACATTTTTGGATTGAACACATAATACCTAAGTTGGGACGATCGAACTAAGTAGACCTTCTTTTTGTAATCAACTAGGTCATTTTGAGGCCTCACATTGAGATCGGTTGAAGGAGTTCACTTCACAACATAAGTAAGAACCCGTTAACATAAAGGACTCCTAGTAAGTAATCCTCCCATCTCATTAATATTATAAATGAATGTAATTGAACTGTTTTGGTTGCTCGAATATGTTGTGTATAGGATTGTATGATGATGTGTGCATAATTGTGTGGAATGTTAATGTGTTCATATCCTATATTGTTAAATGAAATGTTATCATGTTTCTTATCTTGTACTGTTTGTCGAATGTTATGTTATATACGGATGTAAGCATTTCATGTCATGAGCATATAGTTAAAATTCTACATCACATTTGACATGAGCCATTCACACACTTAAAAGGTGAATGATTTAGGAAATGGAATTTTAAAGGAAAATGTTAAAGCTTTCGAAAAGGAGTGTAAACCTGGCCAGGAAAGATGTGAGTGGGAAATGGGGCGTGGGGGACCGGCGCCCCTCCCTACCCTCTTAGAGGGTAGGTAAGAATGGAATGTTCACCTTCTTGGAGGTGAAAGTATGAAAGAAAACCTTTTTTTTCAATGTTATCCGCTTCGCGATTCTACCGGTAAGAATGCAATCGGGTTCCAAATAAGAATGGCCCACTGCAAGCTTAGTAGCTAGGCGTTACATTCTAGTAAGCTCACGAATGAAAGGAAATGGAATGTTTTATTGTAAGTGAATTTTGAAGTTGTAATGAGATTTTAAAAAAGGAATGTTTGGAAAGTAGTTTTTATTTAAAGGCGAAATTTTATAAATTCATGACATGTAGGACAAGTTGATACATTCATACATTRATGTTACTTACTGGGCTTTTTAGCTCATTTCTTTTCTTATGTGTCATTTCAGATAATATRTAACCAGATAGGGCGAGAAGGTCGCTTATGGGCGAGCTATGATACACGAAAACTTGTTTCAAATTTATTTTATGTAATAGGATAATTATATTATTTTTGAATGGTTTAAATTCTTGAGGCTTTTGCTATTTTCATTTTGAATAAATGTTGAATTTTAAATGATAGTTTATTATTTGCGAGTGAAATGATGTAATACTCTCAGCTTAGGACGGTTCCTAATCTGCGTGCGTTACATCTGATGAGCTAAATCAGCAAAAATTATACATCAAAACAAGAAATCAAAGAAGCCTAGTCTTGCTAAAAACAACCTGTCTTCTTTTTATTCAAAGATTAAGTTAATAAAAGATACGTCCACATAAGCTTCTGAATGCAATATGTCAACCAATTATTATCCAAAACCAAAGAGAAGGCAAGTGCTCTTGCCAAAACTGATGCTCTGGTGTTAGATTCATCCGCCAGCGAGCTATCCCAAAGCCAAAGATCAGACATAAATAGCAAAACTATGCTTCAAGAACATACTAAATTCCGGCAATTATATCCACCTATTGCTAAGTCTGTTGTGATGATAGAATCCTTACCAAAGGCTTGTACCATATAAACTGAGGCAAAAAAGGACTGCATGCAACAAAATTGGCAATAGCATTGAAGGAAAAAAATATCAGAAAATGGACCTTTGTAATACTTATAGGAACCAAGGCTTTGATTTGTTTGTGAGTTCCTTTGAGATATTTTTTTTAAAAAAAAAAAAGCCTCTTTGATCTTCTTAATGAAAAAAATGACAAGCAGCAAGTATGCATTGTGGATTTGCAAGAGTACAGAGTAGCAGATGTGGAGACAACTAAGGAGCTCATTGAAGAAAAATGCAAGTGGCAAAGAGAACATAAAAGATGCAAGTGGCAAAGAGAACATAAAAGATGCAGAAAAAATGTTCTGCTCTTTTGTTAGCTTCAAAATRGGCACTATTAGGCATAGATTCTACAGGGAGTCACGGCTACATTAGAGAAAAAAAATTAACAAGGGGAAAGAAGACAAGTATGAAAATCATTCATGGGATCTCGGTAAACGTAAGAGTAGAACATATCCGCATTGAAAAAAAAAATGGCGAATACTAGAAGAAGTTCGGATTTGAGCATGGAGAATATATTAAAAAAAAAGCAAAGTTTGTAGGTGAAGTTACCTGAAAATGGAAGTTGGACGAGGGATCAAGCGACGTTTCCAAGGGTTCACGAACACTGACGTATTCTGTCACAAAGAAAAAGCATATAAGTTTATAAAAAAATGAAAACTGTATACAGAAAAGGATGAGAACAAAAGAAAAGGCAGTTTTAGATTATTTAAGGCGGTAAACAACTTGAGGTAAATATGCATAAACCGAGAGGTACACGATGCCCGTTTATGACGTTTCTTGTGTGACGAGTACCATCGAATGGTTATGGTGCATGTTTCTCAGACAACCTAAGATTCTGTAATAGTCGGGAGAAACCCTCCTGAACTTAAAGATGTCTGCAATGATATAAGGAGAAATCGTGGCGAAAAAGTTGCACTGAAACCTGTGATTATTGACTTTGTCAAGTCCACTGGAGAGGAATTGCAGAGACCATAATAAAAAGGAGCTAACTTGGTCGTTTCAGTTGAGAGTGGGTTGCAATAGGAGGAAAAGGTAAGATGATTATTAGTTTAAAGATATTTCCAACCGATGGTTAAAAGAAGTTACATAAGGGTTGGAGATTCTTCTCTCTATCTCTTTTGAAATTGTGGTATATCATCAATAAGTTGAAGATTTATCCCAATTAACTTCATGTCAAATCTTCGGGAGTTATTTCTTTTGAAATTGTGGTATATTATCTGGTATATTGTCTGACCTTGGCCTTAACGCAATTTCATAGCCCAAAACTGAGGAAGAATGGCTTGTCTAACAAAGCGTTTAGTATCAACAAGAAACGAAAAAAAGAGGGCYCAAGAAAGTTATGTTGGACCCAATATAAAATGAGGCCCAACAAATTGACGATCCATGATATCAACACAAAAAGAAGAGCATAACTCAATTTGAAACATATCTGCCGAAGACAAATTTTCGAATTTTGCCAATAAACGAATCTCCGAGGACAATTTGTAAGTATGTAAGTTTATCAAAATAAATTTTATAAGTTATTTAAAACAAATAAATGTTACATTTAAATACTCCCACTAAATTAGGTAAATTCAATGTCTCGACCAATGAGGCGTTAACACATATCAAGGATGACAAGGTTCGACCAATGCAGCCTAGCAAATTAAATGGTGCTACATCACTCTTGGATGGAGTCTTGACCAATCAAATTCTCTTGTCATGCCTATAAATAGAGGGCAAAGATAAGCAAAAAGGGTTAGAAAAATAATATATTGGAGGCACTTAGAAGAAAGAATTTCATTTATTCTCAAGCTTCCAATTCAGTGAAATCTGAAATCAATATAAGAAGCCCTCAAAATCAAAACTCAATGAGAAGAATCAACTGAGATCGTAACACTTTTATTAAATCTATAAGATTATACTTTGTTAGATATTCCCTTATTTTGTATTATTATTTTACAGGCGAGAGATTCGTGTAAAACACACATAATTTATTTTTTTATATGACTATCAAATTGAGATAAGGAGGTTACCATAGTTTCAAACTATCGCAAAAGCAAATCTTTTTTACATAGTTTTTAATTATCTATGGCAAATACTTACTCTTTTCGATGCTATTTTTGAAATTGTGGGAAAAAATAACTTTTACCAACATATGGTGTTTTGTTGCAATAAAGTTTATTGCAAAAAAAACAATTAGTTACCATATATTCTAAAATTATTGTTAAAAATATCTTTTTACCATAATTGTTTTTTTTTTTTTTTTTTGGCATTACAATATAGAGTGTTGACAAAAGTCATTTTTTCGGTAGTGTGGAGCATAGGTGTAAGAGATTGTTGGGCAGTTCAAATGGATCCCGAGTTTTGGTCAGAGCTAGAGCTTAAGTTGATTAACTCAAAACTGAAAAGAAAATCAATAGTTATATCAAGAACAAAGGGGCAAATGACAATAAAACTTTGAATTTTTTGGGGGAGTAATAAACGCAATACACATTAATTTCTTTATGGAACACCATTTTAGAGATTTTTCAACAATGCTCCTAACTTATTTTCATAGACTTTGATGCCTCATTTAGCATGAAAAATGTGAAAAACTAAAAAAAAATCAATATTTGAGAGTGAGATAGAGAAAAATCTCTAAAAAATAAAGTCTATTAAAATTTATTAAAAGGTGCTAGGGTCATTGTTAGAATAGTCCCAAAGAAAATCATTTATTAAGCATTTGCGTTTAGCAAGAAACTTTTTTCAATGATTCAAAAAAGGACATGTGACTACAAGTAGAGTTGGTAGTTGTTACGCCCACGTCTGATTTAGTGGCCGCAGGTCCGTCCAAGTTGTCGACTGAGCGGTCGTAAGACTCCGGAAGGGTCGATTTGGGCCACTCTTAATCAAGAAATTTCTTGGATCACCACTAGATCAATATATATTTCATTAGAGTAACAGGTTCGTCAGGCCGGGCCTGACAGAATTGAAGTCAATTTTTCTTTTTTGCATGTTTTTAATTTACTTAGTAATTAGTACGGTCATGATTTAGTTTACTTAGAAATAATAGAAAATAGAGCCACAATGTATTGGAATTASAACAAATACATTTAGTACTAAAATTTTGGTGAGTAATATCTATTCTTCTTAAATGAATCTAATAATATAAATAAATAAATAAATTTAAGTAAAGAGGAAAACAAAATTGGATAAAGCCAACTTGGAGTAGTGGAGGGTTTGGCATGGACTTTATACTAAAAACATTTCGAGTCTAATTAAAAGACAAATAAACGTTGAGGCGAATGTATAATTTATTGATTTTGAGGGAGTGAGTTATAATATCTAGAAATTCTGAATTAAAAGAGTATGTCTTTCGATTCTTCTATTGAATATGCTTGTCTTCGCTAAATGGAGATCTTCATCTTCAGTTCTCCAAAGTATGTCTAACGTGTTCTATGAAGAACATTTTTGTGTAACATTATATCTTTAGGGGCATCCTATTTATAGACAAAGAGTTCATGTCCCTTCGAATAATTATCTCTAGCTTGAATGGGTTTTTTATTGTTTAAGCAATTCATCTTATTGGATAGTTTATATTGGTCAAGCAAACTATTTATTTTTACCGCCTTAATAAATACAACCAACACAATTTTATTCTATTTTAGCTTAATTCAATTTGATCTATCTTTATAATATATTGGACTATCTTAAATTGATGACTGAACTCAATTTATTCATAATAATCAGTTTTTGTCATAAACTTAAATTAAATAATCAAGACTAAGATTATGTAATAATCTTGATTAAATAAATTATTTTTTATTGTCAATAAACTACTACTGATTTTATTAATATTGAAAACAAAAATTACATAGGAAGTGGACATAGTGTCAAAACCTTCCGAAATAAATATAAAATAAATATTTAGAAATTAAAATAAGATTCACAAAAGAATAATACAAGTCCAAGAAAAGTAACATAATTTTTTTTTTTTAAAAACGAATCATTAATCAATCCCTGAATTGATCTAAATTGTCCAAATACTCGAAATTAGATTCAACATAATTAAGATCCAATCCTTCATATCACGCTGAGGTTGAGGCTTTCCATCAATAAGCGTTCCATGTGAAGTTACAAAAGCTAACCAGCCCTCTTGACATTCGCCGAATATATTGTTCCAAAAGGAGCATAGGTGTTAACAATTGTTAGGTAGATCAAATGGACTCCGAGATTTGGCMGGAGCCAGAGTTCAAATTGATTAATACAAAGCTGAAAGGCAAATCAATAATTGCACCAGGAACCAATAGAAAAAATAATAAAAGATTGATTTTTTAATGATTCAATATTGTGAATTTCTAATTATTTGCAAGATGCAGAATCTATTTTAAAGGATATTTTAAAAGACAACCAGCACCAGAGTCCTCATTAAGATATGTTTCTTCTTGGTTTCCATCATAAGCAACTTCAGAATCAAAATGATCAAAACATCATTGCTAAAGTGTTAACGTAAGAAAATAACCAATCGAAATAGTTAGGGAAAGAGGAGTCATATTGACAAATTAGCCTTTGAACCAAGGAAACTTTCCATCAATTAAAAAATGATCGACTAAAACTTGGGAAGAATCTAAGCAAAAAGATACTGAGTAACCCAATGAATTGTCAAAACTCCCACCGATTGATACAGATAAATCAAGAAGGTCAATCGATCAAATAGAAAATAAAAAACGCCCAACTTAGATCATCATCCACAGCATAACAGTTAAACAGAAACATAGATGTGGACCCAAAATAGGGCACACAACTATGAATAAGGAGAGTGGCTTCGACTTACATTGCCTCCAAGCAAGAAAACTTATTTCGATCGAGTACAAAATGAAGAAGAGGAAGAACTTTAAGACCCCAACTCAATTCACAACAATATCATACAATTATTACTTCAAATTATGTCTTTTCGTTTTGCTTTATAGTTTCTTAATCTAGATTAAATGTGTAATTTTTCAAACTTCTAAATAATATTTAGATTCTCTATCTTCTTGGATAGATAATCCCAGGCTGGGGAAGGGCTTATACTGCTAGCCTACTTGTTGAAGTTGGGTTTAAGTCCAAGGAACTTGCAGTCAATTAGGCTATATGATCTTTGTGTGCGGTATCTCTAACTATTCAATTAGCATCTACCCAGCAGCAATTCCTCTCTTAGCATCTTACCCACCTGCCACTTCATCACCTTGTGATCTTTGAGAAGATCATTTATAAGCCCCCCTCAGTTCGCTCCTCGGCTACGAAACTAGGCGGTGATCAAATTGATTTTTTTTTCATGCTTTATTTACAACTTTCTTTATCATGTTTTAATTATAGTTTTCCTTAATATGCTTTATTTACAGCTTTTCTTAGTTTAGTAGATTACTACTTTCCCTAGCTAATTCCTTTAGTGCTTTCTTATGGCTTTCTTTAGTGCTTATATAAATTTATTTATCGCTTTATTACGATTTTCTTTAACTGGCTTTCTTAGCTTGCTAGCTAACTTACTATAGCATGTACGACAAAAACTTAGTTGTTACCCCAATTACAAGATATCTTCTTAGTTTTCAACTAGATTCTCAGTCAATTTGAGCTTTATTTGCAAGGTCTCTGATAAAATGGATAGCCAACAACTTGCATACTTTGTTAAGGGTTTTCTTTAGCTAATTCAAGAATCTACCTTTAAAAAAAAGATATTGTTACGGATCGGACAAGTCGATCCACAACTCTCTAGTCAAAACTTTGGCCTCATAGTAATGAAGAATCAGATTTGCTACGATCAAGATAGCCGATTGTGTCTGTTTGACAGCTACTAACCTTTTGAAGTTAGCATACATCGGTTAGACATTTTTTGCACACTAAGACTAACAGAAGCAGCATTTGTTACTCCAAATAATATTCCTAGACATTCTTTCTTTCATGTATCAAAGGGTATCAATTCAAAGTCGTTTCCATAGATACCCATAGGATTTTGAATATATCTCTCCAGATCAAACTTCTCAAGCTCCGGCCAAATCTTGGAATTCATTTGAACTGCTCAACAGTTTGTTTAACACTCGTACTTCTTTTGAAACACCATATCTGACATATGTCAACGGGGGTGGCTTCAACTTTTGTTATGGACATTTGTTGGACTGCATTTTCCCCTAGGGTTGCGAAAGCTAGAGGAGGATGAAGGGGGGGAAAAAAAAGTGAAACGAGAAGCTGAAGTAGATAAGATCATCCCCTTTTGTTGTTCCCTCAAAGAATAAAAATTCTAAGACTGTGTACAACGAAGGTGGGGGTGAATTGTGAAAGCCAGAAGGTTCTGATCTTTGGAGAATKTCAGTAGCTATTGATTAGCTTATGAGATGTTGAACAATTTCTTTGTGCAGTACCCAGTCCCATTTTTTGGTTGGGTTGATGAAGATGAAGATTGACCCTCATTTTTTGTTTTCTTTTTTTTTATTTTTTTAGTTTTGAATTAAAGTACATTTATAACTTTGCATAAAAGACCACATTTTTTGTCACCTAATCTCAACTCGCTAGATACACAGTATGAAGTGATAAAAATAAATGAACATGGTGGACATGAAAATTTAAAAATAAAAAATTAGATACAAAATAAATGAATCACAAATAATTGAATGACATAATAAGCTATTTTTTCTTTCTTTTCAAGCCAAAAATTCTTTTTAATTTTTCTTGATTACTTTCTGAATTTATTTTAAAAAGTTATTGTGAAGAAACAACAATGAAAATAAGTTTCAAAATGATTTTTTTATTAATACAATTAAAATAAAGCATATTAAGGAGAACTTCCTTGAAAAGCCCAAAATGTAGCCCCCCTATTTTGTCAGGGCACCAGCCAACCCGAAAGATGAAATTAACCCGGACCCTCCAGATGGAACCGCATCGGAAGGCCACCAATGGATCTCAAGTTGCCTGCAGCCAGATCCGGAACCTGGGCCCCCGGTTTTTGTCCAAAATTCGGTATCCTGGTGGTTTGTCCTGCGAGCCTACCCGAGATAGTAAAACACAAATCCTTGCAGCGTCATCTACGGGCTAGGGGCTGGGCGCWGAGACAGGCCTGGGAGTAAACTCGGGCCACACAAAGAGCAGGAATTTCAATCAAGGGTCACGTGCAATGAAACAGGTTGTTTTTCTACTGCAACTGATCTGATCAGATAACATGGCGAAAAAGAAGAAGGATGAATCTTCTGATGCTCGAAACGACACCGTGTCAACCAGTTCAATTACGCCATTGAAGGCCCTTCTAACACATTCGCTCTGTGGACTAGGCTTAGCGTCAGCATTCTTTGTTGCCAACAATGTGTACTTCATCAATCTCGTCGATCACCCAGCTGAAACCCTACGTCTGACCTGGGTACTAATAATTTCGAATCAACTGCGTGAACTGCATTCGATTATCTACTTTTAAACTTTTCTGAGTTTTATTATTAATATATTTTGCCTGTCATATTTTGCAGTTTATTGAAGCTCCAGTTGTCATTTTGTTGTATAGCCTCTTTAGGCAACGCCGAAATCAATCCTGTTCTGTAATGATGCTCTATAACTTCTTTCTAATTTGATTTTGTCAATTGAAGCTTTCAGTGTATAATTTAGTTAATGAGGTTCGAAAATTTGTTTGGACAGTACCTGAAAGCTGTAATACGAGGTTTATTGGCTGTCCCTGTGGGTTAGTCTCTTTCTTTAATTTTATGATTTGTTTTTGATAGATCAATATATACTAATTGCTGATGTGTGTCTAAAATTGTAAAATATGTTACYTGTATGGTAAATTTTGTGCAAAAAAGAAAGTGAATTCGGTGCTTTAGGACAAATGAAATGGTTGGGGAAGTACTTTTGGCATTGAGTTTGCTGACAGCTTCCTATAAGGCCTTGACACGAAATATGTAAAACAGAAATATTTTGGGGTGCATATTTAAAGATGATATATATGATACTTGCAGCTCCCATCCCAGCATCCCCTTGCCCCCATGACATAATGAAAATGAAAAAGAAAAAGGCCTTGTTGCTCCTTTCCTGGGAATAGCGGAATCTTATCTCTTTTCATGCTGTATGCTCGTGGATCAACAATCAACATTGACTTTAAAGTGTAGTTATAATTTTRTAACCATTCAAAATTTTATGCTTTTCAGTTAGAAACAATAATTTGGTGCATTTTTCTTACATGCGTTGACTTTATAGGTGCTGTAGTGAATGCACTTGGAGCTATTCTTCTGGGAGCACCATTCATTCTGTATGTGATCTCTTGATGAGTTTGTATTCTGTTCTCGTGATTTTGAAAATAGAGGCTACACTTGAGGTTGGACAAAACTGGCACTGATCTGTACTATCCCATCTAGCAAAACAACTCTTTCCATGCAAACAGGTATTTGAAATCTAGTAACAGATAAATGAAATATATTATGCATTATGGTGTTGAGCATGCACAGGTTAACATGTTCTTGTCYGGAAAACTCATTGTCATGGAGCTGAGTTGTCTTCGGGATATTTACATTTCAGGGTCATTTTGTCTCACCTAACCTCAGAAGTTATTTGATCCAAGAAATGTAGATAACTTTACATACATAATCTATAATGGTTATACTTTTTATTCTTTTCTTATTAATTGCAGCCACCTCCGAAGGACCCTTCACTGGTCTCTTCTGATGTCAGTGCTTACCGTAAGGATTTCATTCTGATTCTTCTTAAGCTTTTCTATCTACTTTTTCCCGTTCTCTGCATCATAATTCAATACTTGAAGATCGTTATTGCAGTTTGTTCCTGCAGCTTCTGTTTTTGGTTCTTCGTGGTCTGATTGGCACCGGATATTTGCTCATGCAAAGTAAGTGTTTTCAGTGTGATGGTCTATTGCTGTAATACACTATATCTGTGGTTGTAGTATAAATGTTACCTACTTGAATAAATATCAATTTGTTTCCTAATAAATGTGAATGTTGATGAATATCATGCGGAAGTGATTCTTTTTTTCTTTACTTGATTGAATTGAGYACTATCAGCAGAAAAATATCTCATATGTTCAGAAATTTGTCTATATTTGATGAATTATTTCACTTAAATAATTTCTCAAATTTGTTGACTGCCAGTGTGCTTGAAGCTATAGATTTTATGATATGTCTACCTGCACATGGAGCTGTAATTGGGGCTTGGTTTGGTGCTTGGCCTATGCCACTTGATTGGGAAAGGCCGTGGCAGGTATTTTACCTTCACATTTGATCTAATTATCATGAACTACCTTGGACAGTCTATATGTTTACTTTTACTGATTCTGTTACCCCTATCTACATGATTTATCCTGAAGATGGGTATTTTGGTTCCACTACAGCGTTTAACTCTTATCTTCTTCATATGATAGGTTTCCATCTAGCGGTTTTTGAACTAAAATTGATAAATGTGGCAATGGAAAATTCACGTACCTATTAGGAACGAACTCACTGGTTGCCAATTTTTCCTATTAATCAAGTAAGAGCTCTATCACATCCATATATGTCTATATAGCATGACCAAGTGAGTAAGCATTTAAAGAATCATATATAGCATGATCAATGCATGACAAACTGGGCACTGTCACAGAGGGGTGAACAAAAGAAACAAACTGACTATACCAAATCGAACCTAACCAAACCAAACTAAATATTTGGTCTCTATTTTGGTTTAGTCTGGAATTCTATAAAACAGAACAAACTTTTTKCTTTGAGCAAAATGAGTGGTCTTCGTTTGTCTGTCCTCCTCGTCACTGCACCCGAACTTCTCTTCCAAAATTAAAATTCCCAATTGTGAATTTCCCTACTTTCTTTCGTTCCAGTGGTCAGCTTCACATTCACTCCTTCGATATCTTCTTCAAGGAAGCATTTTCTTTTGTTTAATTCACTTTAAAAGTTTGAGTTTTTTCATCTCGGTTGTCGTCAAGAGCGATTCTTTTTCAGGTATAAGCTCTTCTAGATTCTATTTTTCCTTACATATTTTGTTTAGCATTTTACATCTGTTAGATTTTCTCGGTTCTGATGCAAATAATATTCGCATGCAAGTACTGCTGCCCCTGATCAGTTTCTGGCTTAATGGTGGACCAATTTTGCATAGAAAATTAAGGCCTTTAAATGAAAACTTGAAGGACAATTTAATGGAAAAATAGCAGTATTAGTTGTTTGTGATTCTAGATGTTGTACATATTATAATTGATCAGTGATTACTAGAAACTTCATTTTGTTCAAGCAGAACCCGAAATCCACCCAAAGAACAAGGTACCCTACTACCAGTGTTTAATGTTCGTTTTGATTTTATGTATATTGAATTGAAAAAGATGTAGTTGGTGGAAAAAGAAAATTCAAGAAAACCAGTTTTCCCCAAGGTCTTGTTATAGCCCTTTCTCCGTCTTTGGTGATCTTACATTTTTTCTTATGTTTCCGCTTTTCCTTTTTCTTTTACACCTACTTTGATTTGCACTTTTTAAGTTCTCTTTTTTCTATTCGTACTTTATTTTGGTTGGGTTAGTTGAATGAAAATGGCAATTTCCTTTGGGCATGCTGTGCTTCAGGCAACTTTGTTGGTAGAAACAATTTATTGGGAGAAACTGTGAGTCCTGGAAACAGTTGATAGGAGCTAAAAAGCCCTGTAAAAGTATGGTTCTGTGGTAACCATTGATCATGTTGATATGGAGTTGTTTAGAATTTTAGTTCAGATCAGAAAATGAGGGCCAGATACAACTCCTGTAAAGGGGGGGCTAACTTTCTACCTGCACAGGGTGAGGGGGGTCGGGGGGCGCAAGCTTAATTTATCTCTTTGCAGCTGGATGGTGATCTGCTAGTAATCTTTTTAATAGTATCATTTCATTGTTCTTTTTCCAACTTCTAAAAGTGCTTTCAGTATATCATTGTTCAAGTCTGTTTTGTTCATCTTTCACAAGTAGTTATGCATTTGGACAATCTTTGGACTTTCTTATATGTATTTCTAGCACTTGTCTTAGATGATCTGTGTTGCTACCATTTACATGAATGAAGATCCATAATAGTTTCAAAACGAACCAAACTGAAGAAAAATTAATGAAGTTTCATAATAGTTTCATCAAACTGTTTAAGAAATGGTTTGATTTCAGTTTCAAATTTTTCAAATCAAAACTTTTGGTTTGGTTTGAAAATTGATGAAAATCGAACTATGAACACCCTATGTCACTTCATTTGATGATCGCAAAGCTATTATGACGAACATATTTGGTGAAAGGCTCTTTAATATGTGCTTTTTATTTATAACAACTGCTTTGAAATTGGAATGTTGCTTTTCACTGCTTCCACTTGAATTGGTGGATACAAGCGTTGTTTTGTGATGCCTTGAAAATTTGGATTTGTTTGTAGGAATGGCCAATTTGTGTGAGCTACGGAGCTATTACTGGGTATTTTATCGGGATGGTTACATCTTCTGGTTTCATACTTCTCCATAAATTTCGGCAACATGTCAAAGGTGACTGACGTCAAAGGTTTCAGCATTCGCCACGGCAAATGACTTCTTTTTACAGGCATAGTAAATTCTTTTTGGTGTCAGAGTGCCAGCTAATCAACATCTATGAGATCAACCCAACCTGCTTCGCTTCTGCAAAACAATTTAGCGCGCAAAATCTCAGCAATTAGGAGCAGAAGCCCAAACTTAGTTACTGATTTTTGTTCTCAACTGATTCACTTCTCTCTCTTGCTRTGTCTTTGAAATGGTTTCATTTTGTATCTTTGCAAGAACATTCAATTTAAGTTTTTTGCTTATACCATAAACCTAATAGTTATGGTCCCGATCCTCAAGGYGAATACTGCCATTTCCTTTTACTGCTCGGTACTGGGTGTGTTGCTAAGTTTTTATAGTAGTTATATCATAATAGAACGCTTTCTTTTTCTTCCGTTCTTAGAAATTAGTAGCAAGATACTGTTTCAGTTGCACCCATTAGTGAAACTTGTGCTTCATCTRTCCTCTGGAAGACTTGTGGTAGGTTTCTGTGCAAAGTAATGAACCTTATGTTATTTCTGGTTCTTCTTGTCCTCCATTTCAATATGCCACCACTTATCCCATCTTTGAAGCAATTTCTTGGCAACTCAAGGAATGACCAGTTCAGAGAAGCAACGGATAGAGCACCTTAATTCTTATTGATGTTATGGAAAAGTTTTATGGAGGCTAGGTCTTAAGAAGTTATAATACTTATTCCAATAATATAAAGCTACATATATCTTAATAGTTTTTGTATTTATTCGGGAGTGATTTAATTATTGCATTTATCTTTTTGTATTATGTGTTATTTTGTATTATTGGATTGGATTTTCTTGARAATCTGAGGRGAGAGAGAGAAAAAAAAAATACCAAGTAAAAGTTACCTTGAAAATCAAAACTCACTAGCTGTTTTTCAAGAATTGGGAAATGGTCGTTATTAAAAACGAATTTTATTTTACTTATATTTTCGCCTTCCAAGTCCTTATTGGATTCATCACCAAACCTTTACAATTGTCTTTGGCTTCGTCCCGGTTGTGGGAGCTTTTTAGCAGCTAAAAGAGAATGCTTTTAGATAACAAAATTCGGTGCGAAAATAATTAAATCGATTAATCGAGTCAAATCAAATCTAAAATTTGATTTTTTTTTTTTTTTTGAGGAAAGTTTCAAATCAAATCAAATTGAAAATAGTGGTTTGGTTTGAGAAAAAATTTTCAAATTGAAATTAATTTTTTTTTATTTGGCCAAACCATGTATCTTAGGAATTTGAATGTGCAGGAATTTGTACAGTTCAATGTCTTTATGTCCTTGTTTTATTTAAGCTATGATTCTCTTTTTCTTCATGATTCCTTTTGGTCATAAGAAATAGGGTCCATTTTGTTTTCATGCGTTTTGATGTTTGGTGTTTTCCCTTAACTGCATTTTATCTTTACAAGATCTCTAGGGGTGGAAACCATTTTCCTCTAAAGACCAAAAAGAGTGATTTCAATTCATATATGGAACCATGATAAGAAAAATAAGTGTTTTTACAAGAATTTTTGCATGATGAAATCCCCTTCCTCCACTAAGTTTCCTTCTAATTACCATTGAAGTAAGTCCACTTACAAGTTTTGTTTAAGTTAAAAGGATAACAAGGCAATAATCATTTGACTATTATTTTGCAAACAACAACTTATTTAGATAAGATTATTTCTTCTTGTGCATTTTATACTAATAGGTATTATATATAAATATCGATAAAATTAATTTATTTCAAATTTTATTTTAAATTATTAATATTGTTACCGCTGTATGAACAAAGCTCTCTAATGATTTTGAAACTATCTTTTAGCACCAAAATCGGTCAAATAGACGTAATCCAAATTAACACTTTAAAGTTTTAAACGGTTTGATTTGATTTCAAAACTTTTAAATCGAAATTTTTTATTTGATTTGAAAAATAATGAAATCGAACCATGTACACTCTTATGAAATATTATTTTTAGAAATTAATATAATATTTATATTTTCATATGCATCAATAAGTAGAAAGTTGTTTTCAAAAGTATCTCTACTAGCACTTCTCCAAGACAACTTTGTAAAGTTAATCATAAGTGAAAAAGTAACGTCTCAAAACTCACATCTAACTTAAGAAATGTTGATACTAAAAAATAAACAATACAAACGGTTGAAAAAGGAGCAACAGTTGATGCAGTAAAATCACTTCAAGAAGTTATGTTGCTAAGAATCAAACAACTAAAAACTCAGGAGGCAGGCAAAGCCATAGATTAGCCATCGAGCAAGGAGTAACAACCGAAACGATAGAGGAATAGAAGCAATAGGCAAATTAGCTATCGGCTAAACATGATAGAACCACCTGGCCGAAAAATTCGGGACATGTGCTGCTTGCCAACCGAAGAAGAGGACGTGGGCCGAGGAGGACACGCAGAAGGCGAAAATGGGCCAGTGATCTCAGCTTCCTTCGGCCTCAAACCAACCACACCATCTTAGCCAAGTATAAATAAAAGAAGATGAAAAAAGATAACAACACCTCCATCAATCCAAAAATCAAGCATATTACCTTCATTTTTACATCTTTATATTATGTTTTAGCAATGTTTAGCTTTATGAGTAATTTTCTACTTYTCTTTCCAATTATTTTAACTATGAAGCTAGGTATGTTATGTTTTTTCTTGCACTTCAATTAWRTTTGAAGTTATTATTTTGTTTGTTCTTAAATCTTTTTAACTCTTTAATATGCTTTCTTACCGTTTTCATTAACGTATTTTCATTAAACTGCTCTAATTATCCAACTTTCTTACTTGGTTTACCTAATTGTAGTTTTCTTGGCCTTAGCCGAATTGCTATTTTGTTTAACTTACATTTACTTATTTGCTTACTTCTTAGCCATAATATAAGTTTGCTTTTGCTATTATGTTTAGGTATTCATAGAGTTTCTTAAAGCTTTCTTTTGTCAGTTTTGCTTATGTTTAGGTATTCATAGAGTTTCTTAAAGCTTTCTTTTGTCAGTTTTGCCAAGTCTTTTAGCCAAAATTACTATTTTGCTTAATTATTTATAATTTGCCTTAGTCATTTTCTGTTAGCTATACACTATCTTGTGTCAGGTTAATCTATGTTGTTTAATTTTCCTTGCATGTTTTAGTTTGCATCTCACTTTTACATTCTCAGCTGATATTCGAAGATTCAATCATATCTTGTAAGCTAATTGAATTGTAAACTTTACCGRGGCTTACTTGAGCTAACTCAAGAACTCCACACATAAAAATCGGTTGCTACGGATCTGAGGAGTCAATCAAGAAACTAGCTAACCAGAGCTCAAGACTTGTGTTGAAAACTTAGCCCGCGACGAACAAAATAGCCGATTCGGTTAGGCAATTTTAGCAGACCTATTAAGTGTGCATGATACTGAGCTCTAGTCGAAAGGTCATGGTGGGAGATCAGAATAGCCCTCTTCGGGTTAGCGAAACGTCTATAGGTGACTTGCCAGAGTTCACTTCTATAAGTGCTATCTTGCAGAAATTAGAACACGGGGGTGTTCCACAAGAAATAGCACCCAGGCAACAAGATCCATCAACATCGGATAATCCCTCCGATGAGCAACCAATTCCTACCTCCTTATTAGCCATTAGGTTCAATATGGAACAATGCATAGGTGAGTTAATGCCAAACCTAATTCAATAATTTGCAATTGTCTTTAAACTGATGCTGCAGAATGAAATTCAAGGGTTGACGCGATGGAGAGTCTTGGGACACGCTACTCTAGCCYAATTGATATATCTTTCCTTCTCGATTTTGGCTCCTTTCAGAGCATTTAGAAGTTGTTCAGTCTTGGGCACAACCCCTACCACAATTTCCCCAAGGATGGATTTTAATGGCCCGGTTCTCAATCAATAAGCCACATCTCGATCATGAGGCCACCCTATTCTCTGGGACAACAGCAGCATGGGGGGGGGGAGGGGGCAATCATCCACCTTAGCTTTCCCGGAGTCTGTAAACCCTTTTCTGCCCCAAACTTCAAACTACCCTGGTTCACCAGGGCAATACTATTAGCATCTAGCTGGGGTAGAAATATGGTGGCCAATATACAATTAGACAGAGTCAGACCAACCCTGCCCAACGTATGGCACAAACTTGAAAAAGTCAGTCTCCATATGCACAAGAGCAAGTACCTTATCTCGAGAGGATTTATCAAGAGAGATACCCCCAAKTYGACAGTATTTTCCAAGCTAGGAATGTTGGCTTCTAGCCAGTAAATTTCCCAATTCAAACTTCACTACCAATCGGTTCAATACAATTGCCGATACACTGAGAAGATAATTTGGGCTAAACATAGTTGGGAACAAAAGACTAGTTTATAAAAAGCTGTTTCTAGAATTGATAGACCCCGCAACAGCCCTTTCCCAAGGCTATAAATCGCATGGTTTTTCTACTTTCTCCTAGGTGATGATGACAAAACCACAATAGAGCATATCGGCTGTTTCACAGCTCAATGCAGGGAGCTCGGTACTAGCAACTTACACAAGCTCTACTTGTTCTCATTATCCTTAACTGGGRAAGTTTTAACATGGTATGTCAGTCTACCTTCCAATTCAGTTCATAGATGGGCAGAGATTGATCGCCTTTTCCATGAAACATTTTTTCGCCAGTACCAGAGGTCTATAGCAAATTTATTGGCTATCAGGCAAAAGCCCAACGAAGATGTTGTTGACTTCCTGAAAAGGTTTAGGTGCATAAGAGGAAAGTGCCCCACTTTACTTTAGAAACTGAGTATGCCAGAAGCGCAATCAGGTGAATGAACCCGCAGCTAAAGGAAAAGCTCACTTTCTAGGAATTCTCTGATTTTTCTAGGCTATTCTCCCATGCCATGAGCAGAAAAATTTATTGAGGACAAAGAGAAGTCTAGAAATGCCAAATTCAGCAGAGGACAAGTCATGATTTCAGTCATCAATAATGTAGCYGATTCCAAGGAAGACGAGCAAGCTAAGATTATGGTAGTTAAGCTAATCAAAGGAACATCATATACCTGCCCTATGCTAAGGCTAGTACGAGGAAAAAAGGAAGCTAATTGAAAGACAGATCAAATCTTCGATCACCCTAGCTACTCCTTTGACATATTTAAGGCAGATCAAATCTTTGATTAGTTCTTGAAGGATCAACAGATTAAGCTCTCGTTGGGTAATACCTCTCCCAAAAGAATTGAAAGACAAGAGGTATTGTAATGGTACAACACATTCAGTCATGGCACTAATTATTGCGTAATGTTCTAAAATATCATCCAGAAAGTCATTCAGGAAGGTCATTTTTGTTTCTCAAATAAGAAGCCTCAAGAGTCATTAGCGGATACTAACCCTTTCCCATCAGCCGATGCTAGCGTGATGACAGCCTCCATCGCCTCAAAACAATGGCAAATTAATGGCCCCTAATATTCTAAAAGTGCGAAAGCAATCTTGCTAAGGGGAGGTTTTGGCACAAGCCAATCCTAAACTTCAAATCAATCGATACAAGTGTATCACGAGTCTGATGACCCGTTATTGCAAAAGAAAGGTGGTAAATCTATGTTCGTCCCATGGGATGATAAACCATCTATTTTCAGGAGATTGACTTTCACGGAGAAAAGAAAACAACTAAATTTCATCTGAAGGGTGAGACCATGCCARTGGAAGTGTCGGTATTTCAAGAGAAGATAGCTCTAATCTCGCCTTTGTGGCAAACCAAAACTAAACAAAGAAGGGATCAGGGATAGAGAGCTCAACAAAGGGCTTTGCTGGAAGATATCTAAGGGCAGTTGAGACACATGCAGACTAAGGCATCAGTGTCATCAATCTACTTCCTACCGAATTCAAAATTTTAGTCGGAAGAGCTCACTAGCTGGTAGTATCCTCTTAACAAAAGAGGCTATGGGGGAATTAMTCACTCTAGTAGCTGATATCCTCTTAGCTAAACAACAGATAGTTTTCCCAAGCCAACTAAAGAAATAGTAATTCACCTCAAACCTTGTATATCAATGCTCATCTAGATGGTCATCTAGTCAGCCGAGTGTTGTAGACAGATGGGTCTTTCTCAACATCATGCTTGCTACCACCTTGAAGTGTTTGGGTAAGCATTGATTGATCTCATGAGTACCGATATCCATATAACCAATTTCACATGAGGATCTACACAAGTGGAAGGGGTCTTGACTATAAGCATCATTATTAGCTCGAAGACTAGCATAGCTGCCTTTTTCGTGGTAATGGATGAGGTAGCCTAAACTACTATTAGGGAAAAATTGGATACATGCTAATTAATGTGTGTAGTCCACCCTGCATCAATAGCTCATGTTGTAGGCTGGCATTCAGGTGGTGGTTGTTCCAGATGTCCCCAACCCATTCTCAGCTGATATTCAAATGAGTGAGGCTATCTTTTACTCTCCAAAGTTTGAGTCGTCACGTTTCTCCAAGCTCTCCTTAGGACAGAAGTTCAATCATGGATAGACAAATGAGATCCAGGTGACCAAAGAGCACTCTCTTATAGGGGCAACTATCAAAAATTTCGACAAGCTGAAAGCTTATTTGATTGTCTATAAGATCCAGATAGAGATGGTCAATTCGCTGAAACCAAAGGATACCTAAGAAGCCTTGGAAGCTGAATGGAACCCAAACAAGCATTTGGGTTTATAATCGAATATCCTCTTATAGACATCAACCTAGGAGACCATGGAGAGGCAAGGTTAACTYGGCTAAGTTCCCTTCTGGAAGAAGAACAGCAGAAACAGTTGGTTGGATTGATTAAGTAATACAGGGATTGCTTTGCCTAGGATACCATAAAATGCTCGGTTTCGATTGGAGGGTGGTTAAGCATCGTCTGCCGATTAAGGAAGGACTCAAACCTCACAAAYAGCTAGTTAGGAGATTTAACCCAACTCTTTTCGCGAAGTCAAGAAAGAAGTAGAAAGGCTCATATGTTGTAGATTCATTTGGGCTACCAAATACATCGAATGGGTGTCAAACATTGTATYGGTCATAAAGAAAAAYAGACAAATCAGGTATCTATCGACTTCAAAAATCTAAACCTAGTGACACCCAAAGACGAGTATAACAAGCATATAGTGGATATGCTGGTTGATCTAGTCGCAGGAAACAGGTTCCTCAACTTCATGGATGGCTACTCCGATTATAATCAAATATTTATAGTCGAGAATGACATACGCAAAATAGCCTTTAGATGTCTAGGAGCTATCAGTCATTCGAATGGGTACTGATGCCGTTCAAACTAAAGAATGTCGAAGCTACATTCCAGAGAGCCAGGAACATGATTTTCCATGATATGATTGGCCAAAATATGGAGGTTTATATCGATGACCTGGTAGTTAAATCGGCCACTTTCTCACAAAATCTAGTMGATTGGAAAAAATCCTCCATAGGAAGCCGACATAATTTGAAGATGAACTCGACGAAATAGTAAGCAGGAGAATAGAAGTGTACAAACGCCAATTTGATTCAGCCTATACCAAAAGGCTTAATCCCTACTAAGGAAGTTTGYCGACRTGATACTCATGCACTTACTGTAATACTCGAGATTTCTTTTTATGGATTTTTGTTTGATCATGTGAATTTGTGTGCCAACTAGGGTTGGATAATTTTCTATGTGGTTATTGTTTAATTGTACGTTTAATAAGTATGAAATTATCGTGTTAATCGAACAAGGGTCCTTGGTTGGTTAGATGCTCGACTTGTTGGGTTTATTCGTTTTCATTCGGAAAAATAGATTTTATCCAAAGAAAGGCCCGTTGAATTTAATTTAATGAATTGGATTAGTTACGGATGGGAAGGCCCGAAAAATTTGGGTTAGGGCCCAAGTTAAAAAAAAAAGAGAAAAAAAGAAACGCTAAACCATCTTCATCTTCCTCCCCTTTACGCCACCGCCGCCACTCCCAAACCCTACCTGCCTCTTTCTTTTTCTCTTCTCACTGCGATCCTTGCTACCCAGGCCGAGACTAACGCAGCTTGTTGATCGCCCACGATGGGCTCCCTCGTGGTCTGTGACATTGCTCGTCTAGTACGTGTGGGTGCCACCGTCTGCTCGATTGCGACCGGAGTTGCCATAGCTGCACAAAGATTAGATCTGCCGTGACTGCTGGGGAGTCCTTGCTGCGCACTCTGCTCGTCACTTTATTGCGCTTGCTCGGTTGTCGCACTCTAGCTACTTAGACCGTGGCTAAACCGTTGCACCACCAGAACAGATGGAAGATAGTACACTGTTGCTCAGCGTGAGAAACTCGTCCAGATCGGTTTCTCCCTTGACCAGATCTGTGGGCATCTTGCCGCTACTCGRATACTCTGCCATGTGGCCAGCCATTCCGTTCTGCCTTYCGCCAGTCAACGGTCAGCCAGATCTGCATTTATCTTCTTCTTCTCCTCTGCTCTATGGTTTTGCCAGGACGGAGGAAGGACCGCGCTCGGCCACTTGACTCAACAGAGCCYGCCTGGATCTATTCTTCCTTGACTAGATCTGTGTGCGCCTTGCCGCCGCTCGGGTGCTCTGCCGCACAGCCAGTTAGCTCCTTGGCGGCCGTCGCTCTACCCAGATTCTATCACCATCATTAGTATATTTCAACCACTCGCCRGAAGCCTTGCCGAAATYAGGTGTGGAGTAGGCTGTTCGCCAGTTCTGGGAGTGCCCAGCAGCAAGTGCYAGCGAGTCCCAGTGCCCAAGCTCCAAATGCCTAGTGCCCAGGCGCCCGACGCYCGAGAACCCAATACCATTCCCAAGACATCTGGATTTTGTGGACTTAAAAGGTGAAAACATTAATATTTGATATTGAAATTTATGATATATGAAATTATATCCTGAAGTAAAATTGTGGAGAATATAGATTAGGCTTAATACCCKAGCTAAGGAGTTGAAATTGCAACCTTAAAAAGACATAATAATTGGTAACGTGGAGACTAAGAATGGATTAATAATTGGCAAATGACATTGTTGGAATAAACACTGAATATCTAAGTTGGGATAGTTGTACTAAAGGGACTTTCCTTCTGTAATTAAAATTACGTCGTTTCGAGTGCCTTAACATTGAGAACGGTCGAAGGATTTCATTTCGCGATTTAAATAAGAAACCTTTAACGTAAAGGACTCCAGGTAAGTAAACTTTTAYATTCTCATTAACATATATGTGTGATTGTTATTGAATTTGAGTTCTATGTAAGTGAATTCTCACATTCTCATAAACATATATTTGTTGTGGTTATAATTTCTCTTACGTGAATTGAATATGTATTGATGTGGGGATTAGCCATAAAGGTCGGATCTAGACACAAACACAAACAAGAAAATAATGGACGATATTAAAACAAGTCGGTAATGGAGAAATCAGAATTAGAAGGATAATTGAAAGAAAGCTGGAACCAACAAGGCAGCAACCCTTGATCTCTTGAGATCAAGAACCAAATACCAATGGGAATTCAACCTTCTTCCCTTTACAACCTTACACAATGGTTATGGCAACCACGCACAAGGAAGATACTTAATGAAGCTTGCTAGCACCAATCCCTTGAAGAATTAACACACACAAGATAACTTAAGCCAAATCAACAAAATGCACTCTAAATCTCTCAAGGAAATTCGATGCATTCAACCAAAAGGAAAACAGTGTTTTCTTTGTGTTCCTCAACAAATGAAATCTGCCTCAAAGTGAAGACAAGGAAGCYATTTATACCTAGGTGGTTTACTTATCTTCGAACTCTAGATCTGACTTACCTAGGTGGTTTACTTGTCTTCGAACTCTAGATCTGACTTACTTAGGTCTAGAGTCCCTTGCTATAAAGGAACTAATGCATGAAATATAAAATAAACTAGAAAACCATGTCTTTAAAAAAAATCCATTACATATCCCAAACGAATCCTCAAACATCCTTGAGGTCTTCTTRTGCTCCTATGGCCACCATGCTCAACAAATGAGGCTTAGGAAGATCCTCCAACATAGCTAGCTCCTTGGACAAATAGAATGCAACTATCTTGTCCAACTCTTGTTGGATCTTCTTAGCCCTAGCTCTAGTCATGGGGCCATCAAATGTAGGCACCATAGGTGGTGTGGTGAGTGGTCCCTCATCATCCTCCCTTTTTTGGAAAGGACTCGACCTCGAGTCATCTTGGTCTAAGTTTCCTCCTGCAAAGGGAGTAAGGTCACCCATATTGAATGTGGCACTAACTTCATAGTCTCCAGGCAGCTCTAACACATAGGCATTATCTCCAATTCTCCTCTTGATCTTGAAAGGACCATCTTCTCTAGGCRCCAGTTTGGACTTATGTCCTTCGGGGAAGCGTTCCTTCCTCAAATTCACCCACACGAGGTCTCTAGGTTGGAAAACAATCCTTCTCTTTCCTTTGTTAGTCTTAGCCGCCACTTGCTCTCCCTTGGCCAGTAACCTCTCCCTTGTCCTAGCATGCAACTCCTTGATGAACTCTACCTGTTTATCTGCATTAAAATCTGCTCGCTCCTTTATGGGAAACGGTGTAAGATTAAGTGGGGTTAGAGGATTCAAACCATAGACACACTCAAAAGGACTCAAAGAGATACTAGAATGAATGGCCCTATTATATGCAAACTCTACATGTGGTAAGGCATCTTCCCAAGCCTTAAGATTCTTCCTGATAATAGCCCTCAAAAGAGTTGTGAGAGTTCTATTGGTGACCTTTGTTTGGGGATGATTGGAAGTAGATAACAAGAGTCTCATCCCTAGTTTCCCCCAAAGTGTCTTCCAAAAGTAACTTAAGAACTTCACATCCCTATCACTCACTATAGTCTTGGGCACCCAATGCAACCTAACTACTTCCCTAAAGAATAAGTTAGCCACATTAGATGCAATATCAGTCTTATGGCAAGCAATGAAGTGAGCCATCTTAGAAAACCTATCCACAACCACAAAAATAGAGTCCCTCCCCTTCTTAGTCCTTGGCAATCCCACAATGAAATCCATACTAATATCGTCCCATGGGGCAGTGAGAATAGGCAAAGGGGTGTACAAACCATGAGGCTTAACTCTAGACTTGGCCTTAAGGCACTCTATACACTTCCTAACAAAGCTGTCAACATCCCTAAGCATATGTGGCTAATAAAAGTGCGTGTACAGCATGTGATATGTCTTATCCCTCCCAAAATGTCCCATCAAGCCCCTCTATAGGCCTCATCAACAAGTAATAACCTCAAAAAACACCTAAGAATGCACACCTTATCCACTCTAAACAAGAATCCCTCAAAACTTATCTAAAGAACCCTTAGCCATGCAATGCTTATAAGTAGCTCCAAAATCAGCATCATCCTCATACAACTCTTTAATGTAAGTGAATCCTAACATCTTAGAGTCTAATGCGGTGATCAAAACATGTCTCCTAGAAAGTGCATCAGCTACTACATTATCTTTCCCCTTTTTAAACTTAATCAYATAAGGAAATGTTTTAATGAACTCCATCCATCTACCATGCCTCTTATCAAGTTTATCTTAACTCCTAAAATGCTTAAGTGACTCATGATCAGTATGCAAGACAAACTTTCTAGGCCATAAATAATGCTGCTATGTCTTAAGTACTCTAAACAATACATAAAGYTCCTTATCATATGTAGAGTAATTTAGACATGCTCCTTTCAATTTCCTACTAAAGTAGGCAATAGGCTTACCTTCTTGCATGAGAACAGCTCCAATGCCAATGCCACTAGCATCACACTCCACTTCAAATGGTCTAGTGAAGTTCGGGAGTGCTAGCAATGGAGCCTTGGTGAGACGCCACTTGAGCTCATGGAATGCTCTCTTCTACGCCTCTCCTCTCACAAAGGCTACACCTTTCTTGGTAATCTCGGTCAATGGGGCTGCAATGGAGGAGAAATCCTTCACGAATCGCCTATAGAAGCTAGCTAATCTATGGAAGCTCCTCACGTCTCCAATGCTACTTGGTGTGGGCCACTYTTGGATCGCCCTCACCTTCTTTTCATCAACCTGCAACCGATGTGTGCTCACTACAAAACCAAGAAAAATAACCTCATTAGTGCAAAAATCACATTTCTTCATGTTAGCATACAATCATTTTACTCTAAGTGTAGAAAGGACTTCCTTTAAATGCCTCTCATGTTCTTCTAGGGACCTACTGAAAATCAGAATATTATTAAAGTAAACCACAACAAAATGCCCTATAAAACACCTAAGAACATGATTCATAAGTCTCATAAAGGTGGAAAGGGCATTAGTCAAGCCAAAGGGCATGACAAGCCACTCACAGAGCCCAAACTTGGTCTTGAAAGCCGTCTTCCATTCATCCCCTTCCTACATACGTATCTGGTGGTAGCGACTACTTAGATCAATCTTGTGAAGAAGGTGGCTCCATACAACTCATCCAACATGTCATCCAGCCTAGGAATAGGGTGACGATACTTAATGGTTATGTTGTTGATTGCTCTACAATCCACACAGATCTTCCAAGTACTATCCTTCTTTGGCACAAGTAGGACAGGGACGACACATGGTGACATACTCTCTCTCACATAGCCCTTATCCAACAACTCTTGGACTTGGGCTTGGATCTCTTGGGTCTCCTTAGGGTCATCTTATAGGCTRGTCTATTAGGTAATGTAGCTCCCGGGATAAGGTCAATCTGATGCTCTATGCCTCTCATAGGTGGAAGGCCATRGGATATCTCATCGGGGAACATATCACTGAACTCCCTAAGGAYGGCTTGGATAGATGGGGGTAGGGTAGGCATAGTTTCCTTACTAGTCTTAAGTAATCTCTTGCACAGGGCCATAAGTGAAGTGTCTAAGGGTAAGTAGTCACCCACAAGGTTTTTCTTGGCAGCTAGGAGGACACTAGAAGGTGGTGTAAGCCTAGCTAAAAGATCGAGGCTCATCCTCAGGCGCCTTAGCTCTATGTGTTGCAGTTGGCCCCCTTAGCGCTGCCTTGGATGTGGCCGGCCCCACTGGCACTAGCGCCTTTGGCGTGGGCGCTGTGGCTCTCCTTTCTTGCTCTCTTGCCTCATCCTCTTCCTCTTCTTCTCATAGACTTCCACAATTTGCATAAGGGTCATAGGTTTAAACACAATTTTCTGCCCATTAAAAGTGAAAGAATACATATTGCTAAACCCATTATGTACAACTTTCCTATCATATTGCCAAGGTCTACCCGAAAGTATATAGCATGCTTGCATGAGTACAACATCACATAAAACAGCATCCTCATAATGACTAAGTGTACTTGTAACCTTAGCTTGCCTATTAACCTTTAACTCACCACAATCATTCATCCAATACAACTYATATGGTCTAGGGTGATAAAATGTAGATAATTACAATTTAGAAATAAGCTCACTGCTAGTAATATTGCAACAACTACCATCATCAATGATCATGCTACAAACCTTACCTTTGACCAAGCATCTAGCATGAAATAGGTTTTCCCTTTGATTATTCTCACAAGGGGCTGGTTAGACATGCAAAGTTCTCTTRCAAATTAAAGAGTCATTATGTTCATACTCAATGCCTTCATCACTATCATGTTTCATTGCAACACTTTCATCAACAATGTCATCTTCATCCTTATTATCTCACTCTCATATTGGTCTAAATGATTGATAATTAAGGTCCTAGTATTCACACAATCCCTAGCATAATGACCTCTACCTTGACATTTAAAGTAAACAATATCTCTAGTCCTAGAAGAGATAGGGTTAGGAGTACTCCCTTTGGGTTGTGTGGATGATGGCATGGGTGTCTTGGAAGATGTGGGGTTGACGTTGGGTGGCCCACTGTGCCTCAGCCCACCTTGGCTCTCTTGGCGCTAGGTGCTTCTCGGCCTCGGTTGCCTTGGTTCTTCCATGGTGACAAGTTGTTTTGACCTCCCTTGCTCTCTTGGCTCCTTGCTTTAGTCTTCCTCTCAACTTTGACCGCTAAATGGAGCAATTCTATCATAGACTCATAGGGATACAAGTCAACTTCATTAGCCAAATAAGAATTCAAGACCCTAAGATACCTTGCTATAGTAGTTTCTTCATCTTCCCTCACATTAGCCCTCACCATGGCCACTTGCGTTGCATTATATATCTCCTCAGCTGTCATGCTTCCTTGTCTTAGGTTTCAAGCCTTTGGCGCAGCTCTCTAGTGTAGTGTTGAGGGACATATCTAACTCTCATTAGTACCTTCATTTGCTCCCAAGTGTTGACAGCCGGATTTAGGGTTCTCCTCCTCTCTTTGATGAGATTGTCCYACCAAATCAAGGCATAACCACTAAACTCAAGGGCTGCCAATTGAACTTTTCTATGCTCAGGGAAATTGTGGCAAGTCCAAATCTACTCTATCTTAGTCTCCTACTCCATATATGTATCTGGATCACACTTGCCCTCAAATGTTGGGATCTTCACCTTGACACTTCCTAGACCATCTTGCTCAACCTCACCTTCTTGGTTGGAAACGTCCTGGTGGCTCAGGTCTCCAATCCTCTTCCATGTCATCTCTTTGGTAACCCTAAAAAGCATCAAAAGCATTGTGATCGTAAGGAGCTCTAAAGTGAGGTGATTGATGATTTGAATGGACTTCCTTACGCACAAAAGGACCAGCTCTTTGATAGGGAACTTGGGCATGTGGTTCAACATGGCCCTTAGACGCCCTAGACGCCTCTCTAGAAGCTTGGTAGGCAGCTTACTGGTTTGGCAATGGGGGCCTTGGGCGATCATGGCTAGGGCCACCTATATCAAAATTGGTGCCAAGGAGTTGGCCTATGGTTACCACATGGAYTGGTAGAGGGGTCCTACCTTCAAGTGCCTCCATCCTTGTGACCAAGGTTGCCAAGTTGTGTTCCATGTGCTTGAGCATGGTGAACAAATRGGGTGGCAATGGCTCGCTGCTTTCTTCACGCCTTGGACTCGATGACCTAGATATTATCACAACAAACTTCAACACACGAACTTGTTAGGTTAGCAAAATACAATAAAAACCTCCCGTGTATGCCCTCTTTGTGATCACTCTCTCTCTCAATTATTGCTGATCCAAACTTGGTTTGATGGATTGCCTTGTATGGATTAATAACCAATAGGATTAGATTCCTTTCAAACCACAAAATGAAGCGAATAAAGAGAGGTATAAGCTGTAATGTCTCGGCAGTAGAAACAAGACTCAATCAAAGGGAAAGAAAGACTAACGACAACACTCTAAATTTGCAATAAGAAATGTGCAATCAAGACTTTAGAAGAAGATTTAGGACTTGAGGAGACGGATAGACATACCTTCACTCAGCCTTGAAGATGCTAATGAAGCTTGAGAATAGCATGAGGGAGTGGCTTGGCATAGGGTAGGTGTAGGCTTAGGTAGGAGGTAGGGTACCTTGATGTCTTCCAAGTCTTCAGCTTAAGTCTTGATGATATAAGTTGACCACAACTATAGAATAGGTAGAAGACTTCTTCTTTTCTTTCTTTCTGATCACAACTATAGAATAGGTAGGAGACTTCTTCTTTTCTTTCTTTCTGACCACAACTATAGAATAGGTAGGAGACTTCTTCTTTTCTTTCTTTCTTTTTTTTTTTTCTTTTTTTGGAATTTCTTTTCTTTTCTTCTTTTTTTTGTCTCAACAATAAAATATAAGATCGGAATTATCCTATGCTATTTGAATTCAAAAATAAAAAATAAGAGTAACAAACGCCTTGATAATAGGAGTTGGATGGAATGTGGAAGAGTTGGTTACAAGTCAAGGTAAATCTGAATTTTTGAATTGGCAGACTTATAGGATAAGGTTGTAACCAACGTGCCAACTTGTTTTGGATTGAATTCCGAGGTGGCCTGGGGGTGGTTAGGGCAGCTTGGGTAGCTAGGGTAGTGTAGGGTTAAGGCGCCGTCTAGGGGGATTCCTCCTCGAATTTGCTTTGCCTTGCTGAGTGGATGGCTTTAAAAGTGTGGTAGGGTTATGATGGATAAAGGCAAGGTGGTATGATAGCCTTGGATGGTGTGTTTGGTGATCTTTGTGTGAACAAAGGCTAGGCGCYTGGTTAGGTAGGCTTGGCGACTCTCAAGCTCCAAAGATCTGCTTCAAGGTGAGTTTGGCACTCCAATAGACTTGGGATGATCCTAACACACAAAGAACAACAACAATATGGTGAGAAACGCAAAGCACAACTCAAGATTCAGTAATGATGGACAAACTCAATTTTTTTTTTGTGATTTTCGAGATAGAAGATGTGTTTGATGTAGACCACAACTCAAGACTCCACAATGGGGACAAACTCTCAATTTTTTTTTTTTTTTTTTTTGAGATAGAGAGATGTGTTTGATGTCAACTAAAGCTCTGATAGCAATTTTATGTGGGATTTAGCCACAAAGCTCGGATTTAGACACAAACACAAACAGGAAAACAATGGAAGATATTAGAACAAGTCGGCAATAGAGAAATCAGAATTAGAAGGATAATTGAAAGAAAACTGGAACCAACAAGGCAATAAACCTTGATCTCTTGAAACCAAACACCAATGAGGATTCAGCATTCTTCCCTTTACAACCTTACATAATGGTTATGGCAACCACGTACAAGGAGGATACTTAATGAAGCTTGCTAGCACCAATCCCTTGAAGAATTGACACACACAAGACAACTTAAGCCAAATCAACAACAATGCACTCTCAATCTCTCAAGGAAATTCGATGCATTCAACCAAAAGGAAAACAGTGTTTTCTTTATGTTCTTCAACAAACGAAATCTGCCTCAAAGTGAAGACAAAGAAGCCATTTATACCTAGGTGGTTTACTTGTCTTCGAACTCTAGATCCGACTTACCTAGGTGGTTTACTTGTCTTCAAACTCTAGATCTGACTAGAGTCCCTTACTATAAAGGAAYTAATGCATGAAATATAAAATAAATTAGAAAACCATGTCTTTAAAAAAATTTATTATATATCCCAAACGAATCCTCAAACATCCTTGAGGTCTTCTTGTGCTCCTATGGCCACCATGCTCAACAAATAAGGCTTGGGAAGATCGTCCAATATAGCTAGCTCCTTGGCAAGTAGAATACAATTACCTTGTCCAACTCTTGTTGGATCTTCTTAGCTCTAGCTCTAGTCACTTGATTCACCAAGCTTCGTTCATAAGTTTTATTGATTGAATATTGTCATCCTAACACATTTCATCGTTTAATTAGTTGACATGTCACATATTTTCTAATTTAATATAACATTTAAAATTAAATTTTAATTATTTAAATAGATTATAAAAATTTAATCTAATAAAATTTTCATATATACAAATATATTAACCTTCAATTTTGTTTAAAGATTTTATAAACTAAAATTAATTAAAATATTAAGAAAAGATTGGTATAACTCAAATTTAAATAAGATATAATTGGAACTTGTAAATTGTAAAAGTATTATTGTCACGTGTCTGTGAGCGAACAGCGAACTACCGGTACCTCAATTCCGCGTCCTTATCACGCAAGCGACGTTTGACGCTGCCATTAAACTCCGAAACGCCCCTTCGCCCTTCCCTAGATGGACCAAAAAGCCACTACCTTGACGGGGCTCCCGTTTCAATTGGCTCGTCACAGCTCAGAACCTCACTGTCGGCTAAGTTGCTAGTTATGACACGTCAGACGGCGATCAAAGCAGTAATGTGCCAAATGAGCTTCCCTGTAACACGTGTCCACTAGKTMAAAGCAGATGTGGTCCCCACAACCGAACCCTTTAAAACTCATATAGTCCTAAGCGCCAAAAACACCCCCTTCTTCTTTTCATCTTAAACCTCTCTCTTTCTCTCTCTAAAAACAMCCCTTTTGAAACTTCTCCTGTCATCGATTACATCATTTTGGTACGTTTTCTTATCAGTCCTGGATAAACCCTCTTCATTTCTTAATCGTTCCACTGTTTATGTGGGTGTGTATAGAGGGGTGTTGTATGTTGTAAGTGTTTTCTATTCCTTTTTGCACATTTCAATTTCACGGTTCGTATGGAATGTGGGTGGCCTTGTGTGTCTTTTATTTGTTTTATTTATTTTATTTTACTATTGGCAAAATTGAGACTTTATTTTTGTGTTTCGGTTAGGGTTTCTGGGATCGTCCTACCAGCTTTGATGGACGATTGGGGTTTTTCAGAATTTTTTATTTTATTGGTTGATCTTTCTTAAATAACTCTAAAAAAAGATCTTGTTGAGAACGTATCACTGAAATCAAGGGTTTTAGGTTCCTCCTGAGATATTAAAAAGAAAAAGACTTTAATTTGGTTTGCATGGCTTTGATTATTTTTCCTCTTTGGTTGGTTTGATTGATTATTTGTTTTCTTGTGGTTTATTATTATTATTATTATTATTTTGTTTTTGTTTTTGGGGAACCAGCAATGACTATCGTTCTGTGCTGTCTTTGTATATGTACCATTTTGTGAGAGATTTGAGCAATGGAGGTCTCAATGACATTTCCTGCGAGGAATGTGAAGGACTTGGTTTTGTACAGGAAAAGAGGAGTCTACTGGTTGATGGTTCAATGATTTTATTAGTTGATCCGATATGAATTTTTGATTCTATCTCTATTAACATATCCCTTTGGGAAGTGACTTTGACGTGGTTCACCTCTGGAAATACTTTGTACTCTTTAACTTTTATTTATTGTAGCTTGTGCTATAGTTTCTGACATTATAAGATGGTTCCGGGTTTCCTGTTGTTTGGCTATCTGCATTTATCCTTGAAGTATGTCATTTTTGTAGAAACATGATTCTTTCTGACTCCTTTGGCTTGGTTGTCTGTCCAGGGTCCAGACTGAAGTTATTCAATGGGGTGTGGTAAGCCAAATGATGAAGACAATCAACCTGTTCCCTTAAAACAGAGTGATGAACATGTACTCACTGCTAAAGAGAGCGAAGCTTCTCAATATGGTCGGATATCTCATGTTAATAATACTTCCGCATCTGCCTTTATGCCCTTCCCAGCTGTCTATGTGCGTAATTCTCCCTGGAAGAATGCCCATGGGACGCATCAATCTTACACACAAGACCCCAGTATTGGTAGCAAAATACTCGGTCCTATGAGGCCTGGCACCTCACAAAATCCACAGAGCGACCATAGTTTTATTGATCTTAGAGGTAAATTAATTAAGCTTCTAAACTATCAGATAGGTTGTATTCTGAAGGAGCATTTGATAGATCTATCAGTTTATAATATTTGTTGCAGGTAGTTTAAGAAATCGAGATACTTTTCTGTGTGGCCTGGACCACCCTCAGGTGAATATGAATTTTGTGCCAAATCCAAGTACCATGCCTGGAGGTTATTACATAAATGCACACGTAGGAGAAGGAAAAGGTATTGATGYAAACCGGTCACAGATTACTGATAGTTCTTCATACTCGGGATACAACTCATCTATGGCACCAAATTTGGGAGGAACTTTAGTCAATAATGATGCCAAAGTTGGTGCTTCCAGTCCAGGTAATATTGATGGGAGCTTTTTGACTCTTGGAATCGGAGTTAATGCAGAGTCCAGAACCAAACATAAGTTCAGTAGCAGAGAGATTGCTAGCAATCTGGAAGAAATCGGCAACTTCAATGTTGGGCAGACTACTAAAAATTTTTCAACTCTAAGTCACAATTTGACTGGTTGTTCTTCAGGTTTCCAAAGCAACCCTTGTGGGATACCGGGCTTCATGTGCAGTAGCCTAGATGCCTTGATCTCCACTAGAAGTAATGTTGGAATTCCACATTATGGCACTGTTGGGCTAAGCTCAAATGCATTTCAAAGTCCTCGTATGCCAGAAGCTTCCCGGCAATATGATGTTTTTGATAGCAATGATAGGAATTCAGGTAATGCAAGTAAATCCCCCGGAGCATATCCAGCAGTTGGTCCATATAACCACTATCAAGGCGATTCCAGTTCACCTTTCTTGCCATTTAGCAACAGTAATACTTACTCCTCTCATCCTGGATTTACTAAATTTTCTGGCCCCTTATCGGAATCTGCCAAGTTCATGCAGACCAATTTTCAACCAACTATAGGTCAGCCACAGAATTATTATACAAGAAATGATAGGGATGCCACCTCTTCTTTTGGTTTGAATTCTATCAGTCTTACAGCAAGCCCAGAGACCCAAGATTATCTAGGTGAGTTATTGAAGCTTTGGCTGTTAACAATTTGCAGATGTTACCGCATGGCTTCTGAATGTTGTTTGAATAAAAAATTGTTTCTGATAGACAACTAATATAGGGATTCTTTTAGCTTCATGTAATAAGAAGTTCAAGTTAGGTATGGATATCTTACGCCTATATTAGTTTCTTCCTTGTCTATAAACCTTAGAAGATAGATCAAAATGAAACTGCGCAACTGCACATTTTTGGTTCAGTGTTCCATTCAGTAGCTGTTAACTGGTAATATAAGCAGCGTATCATTGTGTGCCTGTATTCTTATTTTCCCTTGATGGTCACAGCGAGTTCAGCTAATCTTCAGTTTTTCACAAGTAATACCTAACAACACATGTATTTCTTTCTATGTTAGTCGAACTACTCTATTGTTGCTTTCAGGATGATAAGTCACTGATTAATGTCTTGGGTATCTTATGCAATGTAAGTGCCAGATGAAGTTCCACCGAGGATAGTAATAGGATTTTGTTTTGGACCTTCCTATTTCTTTTTTTGCGGCTGGGTTTTTTGAGCTGTTAGTAGGCAATCTGCGTTCCGTCTAAAACTTCCCCAGTCAGCTGCTGAATAGGGCACAAACTAGKATGCAGATATCCCAGGAGTTTCTTTCTTCACGTTTTAGCTGAGGTAGGATTGTTTAATTGTTTAAGCTTTGATGAAATTCTGGATAGGAGGTGATATATTATACTTATCCCTGTCAGGTATCAATCTTAACTTTCTTATTTTTCTCAACTCTTTTGTGATACTTCTTATATTTTGTATTGGCAAATAAGGGTCAGATGGCCCAAGCTGATATGTTAATTTGGTCATTAGTTTCTTTCTTGACTATCATTTTTGTGGACGTCTTGAACCAATTGCTGGGGCATATTTCCTCTTATAAAGTAATGGCATTTGTTGGATGTCACAGAAAATATCATTAGGCTGATTGCCTTGACGGTTGAAGGATATTCTAGTTCTTATATTCTATTTTTTCTTCATAATTTGAAAAATAATAGCAGTTGAAACTAAGAACTGTAGGCCAAACTCGAATCACATAAGCATGATCACTGGTARTGACAAATCCACGCATCCTAGAGGAGCATCAAATACCATCCTGTGTGATGCTGACAGCCTGATACCTTTCTGGTTACATGTCCATCTATTTTGGATTTATATTTGCAGGGTCTATATCCTCCACCGTTGGGGTTAACTCTGCAACAACTCTTGGAAATGCCACTTTTCCTGAGAGAATTATGCCGCAAATTGCAGAGGCTACTGCTACCGAGCATGCAACAGTTGGTCCATTTCCTAGGAGACTAGGTGTGCAAGATGATGGTCCTCAATCTGCTAATCAGGGCTTTCCTTCAAGGATGATGGGAGTCCAAACCACAAGTAGGGGCATTCGATGTGAACCATATCAATATTTTTGGTTTTTGCATGATTCTTTCACATGTAATGCTACTTCCATCCTTCAATCCTAAAGGAGGGTATGTCTGAAATGCGCAGGTGGTGTGCATCAATCTCAACCTGTTCAGCTTGCTAAAAGTCTTCTTGTATCCCCTTATGGTAGTACTGGTAATATTCCTTTAATTCCTTACAAATAAAGTGCCAGCATATGGCTTGTGTGGAGCATTATCATCAGACTCTTGGATAAAATTCAAACTGCTCGGTTCCTTGTTTCTAGGTTATCATCAAGATGGTTTCTCACCTCAATTCAATGTTCAGACACCGTTATTTTCAAGTGGTAACCATAATCTATTTTCCTATAAATAGCAGTTAGGAAGTTCACTGTGATTTTGTTGAATTTTTTTTTTTTTTTTTTTTGGGGGCCTAATTTGAAGATTATTGGACCACTCAAGTCTTTTAACCATCTTAGAGTTACATCGGTGGGGTATTCATTGGCAACTTTTACCATTTACAGGTCCAGTAGCTCTTAATGCAAAAGCTGATAAGCCATCTCAGGTGTCTATAGCTATTGGCCGACCATCTATTAAAAGAAGAGCAGTTGAACCTCCTCCAGTAGCTTCCTGGGGCCGACGCAGAAAGGTTATGCATCTATCAACAAGTCACAATTCCATAATTTACCCAAGGCAAGGAGCTACTGCTACACTTCCACCGCCTATTCCATCAGCAACTCCTCATATAAGATGGCAAGGTATTTCTTCTATCCTTTTCATGTAACTAAAATCAAAATGTACAGTATACTATGATTACCTTACATGTTTGAGTTCTTGTCTAATCATTTAGATTCCACTTGCTATGCGTACATGAGCAATTCAAAACATCTATAGAGAGGCATCGAAGATATATATACTCTTCCCCAAGCAAGTATGTTAAATATTTTATTTTTCCCATGTTGGACCTGTTGTTAACCATACATCCACCTTAAACTATTAGCTGAATAATCACGTCGGCTGTGGCACTACCGGCATCTGCTTAACCATATTCTATTATATTTGATATGGTGATGCAATTTAATGAACTGAATACATAATTGTCGCAGTAATAATTATGATTGCGGGTAGAAGTGACTCTTTGAGACACTTGGCAGGTTTTGATAAGGCTCCTCAACCTGTTGGATGTAAATGCTTGTTATGCAATAGGGATCTATCTTTCGCACCAGAAGGGCCAGTCTACCAGCCTAGCATTGCACCTGCTGTTGCTGTTCTTCCGTGTGGCCATGCATTTCATGATCATTGCCTACAACGTATCACCCCTGAAGACCAAATTAAAGATCCTCCTTGTATTCCTTGTGCCATTGGTGAAACATGAAGAGTTAGATAAATTTTTTAGCAAAATGAATAGATTAGAAGATGAAAAGAAGTAAAAAAGTTTTGTAGAGTTTGTTAATAGTTGGGTATAGTTCTTGAAACAGTACAGAGAGAAGGTAGGATGGTGATGGGTATAGTTGTAGTGGAGACATTTGGATTGATTSAAAGTGTACATTATAGCCAAAGAATTCTGGGGGTCTTAGAATCATATTTTTATTACATGGAGTTGCTCTAATTCTACCTTCGAATTTCGCTTCACATGGTCGGTTCTATCGTGAAGTTGTCTGGAAGATAAACCAACTTACAACATGATGGAATTAGTGATCTTCTAATTTACAACTTACGTTAAACCCCAAGCATATGTATATTTAACTCCCAGGAGGGTAAGAAGAGCAAGGTCCATGATGTGTCTTTGGGAGGAGTTCGAACTCGGAGATCCATCAGAACATGGGTCTTCTAATTGGCAACGGGCAGGGAAAGGTCACTGGACCTCATAATTTGGTTAACATCTCAAATCAAGGGAAGTCTTTTCTCCGTGTTATGGTACACTTTTTTTTTTTTAAAAAAAAAAAA
>MEJB01000092.1:965929-1013733 GCA_001752375.1 Rhazya stricta
TTTTTTTTTCACAAATCTCATAAGAAGACAAATATGAATAGTAAACAGAAAGAATACTCTTCTTTTCTTAAATAATCCATTAGGACATTGATTATTAGATGTATTCAGCCATAGAATTTCAAACATTTTGAACGATTGTTTTGACACATTTACTTTTACTTTTTTTTTAAAATTAAAAATTATTTTGAACGATTTTTCATTACTTCCAAAACAGATTTTAGCTTAATTCTTTTTATAAAAATACTTTTGAAAAAGCAATCTGGATATACTTTTTTAAAATCACTTTTACTTGTATTGATGATGTTGAAAAAATAAAAAAATAAATTATTAAAGTTTTTTTTTTTCAGCCGTTAAAACCATGTATAAGCTTAGGAGAACAAGTTCTATACAAAGGAAGAGAGTTGAACTTAACAGCTTGGAATCAAATCATAAAGCTAGTTGAGGGTTATATATGGAAACATGGTATTGAAAAATTAAATTAAAATTTTGGATGAATAATGAATTCTAATTAGCTAAATCATATAGGATGTAATGAATCGTCAAATGGAATAAAATTTAATAATAATCGATTATTTACTTATCTTGAACTCAAATAATTAATTATTAACATTACGTAATTAATAATTTATTAAGAAATGCTTTTTCATTATTAGTAATCTATTAATAAAATGAATAATTGATTATTCATTTACATTTTCAACACCAAGTTCGGCAATTAATTACGAATTTAAATACCATTCAATGAAATAAATATGTCAAGATAGTTGTATATTTTCAACTTACTACTACCTCTTCCTTGCCACGATGAGGTTGAAGAAGAAATGGATATTATTTTGATTTACAATTCATTTTTATTTTTTTAGTGAGAATTATAAAATGATTTCTTTAACTTAGATAGTAAATATCCATGGGTGTACCCGTGCTTTGTCTTCACTCGCATTTGCATCTGTAGTGTACTCCCAAATGTGCCTTCTCAAAGCGAGATGACCAGACACTCACTAGCCAGCCGACGATGTTGCCTTCATTCAATAGCTTCATATCAATGGATAACCAAATGCTCTCTAACCAACCAAGGACGGAAACTGACCTGCACTGGCGCCGAATTCTGAGTATAAAGTGCAAGAAGATCTCGAATGAACAGGAAGAGAAGGAGGAGCATTACGAATACATGGACTCCCTGCACCCAACCCCTCGAGAGAACCTCAGGAACATACCCACTCGAAAMTTTGACACAAAAAACTCTACCACCGTAGTGTACATCGGGGACGATTAGGAGGATCGCTCGTGCCCCTTTTCTGGACCAGCCCATGGGAGAGAACCGTGCAACATCCTCGTGGCTAGCAATAGGCATGTCGACGGGCATTGGAGACCATGGAGTAGGGCTTTAGTGATTAAGGTATTTAGACGCTCGATCTTTTTCATGTCCCTTGAGTAGAGGCTACATGACCTCTGGAAACTCGAATGGCAATGCAAGCTTGATCGATCTAGAGTTAGGCTTCCATCTCATCAAAATTTTCTCGTAAAAATTATCTCCGTACGCTGCATAAGGGTCTATGGATTAGTAATGGGTTATTAAGTCCCGATGAGCAAATGACAGTYGAACTTTAGACCTTCAACGGAGGAAATCAACACAACGATGGTATCAATTCGACTCCTAAAAATCCCCATTGAGTTCTTTGAAGAGTCCGTGTCGATGAAAGTGGGCACTTCATAGGGAAGGCAATCACGGTTGATGATACAACATTATAGACAACTAAAGGGAATATGCAAGAATATGTGTGGAGATGGATTCGCTTGGATAAGCTGTTAGCCTCACACCCGATGATAATGAGTAAGCTCCAAGCAATTGAATATGAAGGACTACACGATGTTTGCTTCTCTTGTGGTCAGTATGGATAACACGAATTCATGTAAAAAATCCTCTGTATAACACGAAATGGGGAAGGAGACAATGCAGTTCCCCACCCCAGGCAACAAAAAATGAGGAAGAATTGGTGGAGCTAGCTCTTTTGCACCCATGGATGCTGCCAAGAAAGCCACTTAGGTGGTGTTAGTCCACTTCCTTCGTCGGAGGCATCAATCACTTGAAATCTGATGCAGAGGGGAGGTTATGATGATGGATGTGATGGACATAGAAAGATCTTTCTAAATGAGGAAGTTGTCATCAGGCTGCAATAAGGGGGCGAAAATAGGGGGGAGAACTCCAGCTGTGGACCAACACTTACCTAATAACAAAACCACCCTTTCGGCTCTCGATTCTCTATCCTTGGAAAGGATTTCACTAATGTCCAAATTTCGAGACTGTGGGCTTGTAGGCAAGGATCCAGAGTATTCCCTAGGCCCAAGGATTTTGCTCTCGTTGCTGGATCGTCAGACATGGCTGGTCAGCCCAGTGGAATTGAGCACAAAAAAGCAGACCAAACCAAGACATGGTGGAAACTCCAAAGGCGAACGGCCGCAAGACCAGCTTGCGCAGCCAACTTATTGACTCGTGGTCGAATGCAATGATAGTCGTGTAATCGTATTAAGCAATTAAGTTATAATGTACGTAAGCATACATAATTTATAAGTCATAAWGGAGTAAAAAGTATAAAGTGTTTTTCACTTTAAACATGTCACAATTTCCTTAGTTCTTAGAATCTTATATCATGTGCTTATTTTTATGCCTGCATCCTCATCTAGCAAATTACACCTGACATTATTTGATTTGCTCAACTTTCATTCTTTCCTCAGATATTATATTTGCACGTACACCRTTGAGCATCAGAAATGCTAAACCATACTAGAACATCGACAAAGTACTGATGTTGATTGAATTCTTTGACTCCATTAACTCCTTTCGAGCACTTAGTGTATATCAAGCTATTATGTAACTTGATTATTATTTCTGTGATATTAACAGTATTTTAATCAATAAATATCATAAACTTAACAATTTATCACAATCTCATCGAAATATCTACAAATATGAATTTTAACAATAATGAGATAAAATATGATAGGACTAACCAATTTAATAAGGAAAAGGAGGGAATGTATGAAATAGTAACATYAAAAACAATGGGTTTTGCACATACAGCAACTCCCCCACACTTAAGTATTGCTAGTCTCTTAGCAATAAACACAGAATAAAAAGCAGACATAGGCTTGAAAATCATAACCAATCAAAGGTAGGAATTTGAGAATCTGCAATACTAATCACAAGCTTAACAAATGTCCAAGATAGATAAATCAATTTGAGCAAATGCACCAGACTGAAACCTTATTATGTACACATTATCAAAAGAAATTATGACAAATCAATATAAAAGACTACTATGGTTCCCATAATTATGCATAAGTTTCAAGCCACAACCATTTCCGACATTCCAACAATTAGTAATGCTAAGGGGATAAACAAGAAACAAAAAATAAGGGGAGTATAAAAGCAATGAGCTGCCTTCAACATTATATTTTTATTTTTTTAATCTTTTTAACACGTATATACTTCAATCCAAAACTACAAAATTGCAACTATTCAAGCTCTACTCAAAGATGTCAGAAAAAACCTTTTACGCGAGAACCTACATTACAACATGAAGATCCACGGTTACTTAGTTTAAGTAACAACATTAAGAGTTGCTATACATATTCTTACTTCTTGTGGCTTTGTGTGTGTGTGTGTATGTATGTGTACACTATACTACCTCCTCCATACTTAGATGAAATTGTACTTCCAAACAATTTCTCAATTAACAAAACTACAAGAAAAAGTCCAAAACAAAAGGGCAAGATGCCAGTGAATAAAAATTGGAATCACATTTTGYCTTAAAATAAAGAATCATGAATGAGCAATAGTAAATGTGAGAAATACAACAATCATACAAGCAAAACGTTCAAGTGATCAAATAACAGAGTAGTGGTGTAAATGCTGCATTAAATCCAATAAGAGGTAAAGTCAATATCACACAAGCAAAATAAAATTAGTAGCAAAAATAGAGGAGAGAGAGGAAAAAGSCAATCATCATTGGTTAAGCAAAACAATTGGCCTCCGGCCAAGAGAAAGAGTAACCTAAACTAAACATCAACAGAGGGGATATAGAATGAAGATTGCTTAGAATAGTCTAACAAACTTTCCAAAATAAACCCTAAAACACATCCTCTAGACTTAAACAAAAAAAGAAAACATATTACTAGAAAAAGGTAAAAACATACATCCTTCATCTACCACTAATTTTATACARGCATAGCAATAACACAACACGTCCAAAACACATCATAAAAGACAAAACATCACTCCCYGAGTCCTCTTCAGTAGCTGTCTCCTCATTCTTCATATCCATTCGATCAGCATCGTTCCCAGAATCATGATTGTGGTCCTTTGCTTCAACATCCATGTCGTCCTCACCCTCAACATCAGTCAGTCCAGATCAACATCTTTGTCCTCCTGCTCAGTATTGCCAGAATGCTGTTCTTTTGCAGGAAGGGCCTCTTCAATTTCTTGTAGCAAGACTGTGGGAAACTTTGGGAACTTAGGAAAGGTATCAGTGGACATCCTCTTCAAAGTGGTCCTCAAGACTTTGTCGTACTTCTTCTTGYATAGCAAGTATGTGTCCTAATGTTCCTGAGAATGTTGCTGTGAAGTTGCAAGCTTGTCTAGATCACTCTTGAGCTTATGAAACATCTCTGAGATATCATTCTTGTGATGACCAAACATCGCCTTAAAATCAGTAAGAGGATCAGTGACCTCAACAACTTTATGAGCAACAGCTTCAGAAGAAGTACGGGTTGTCTTCATGGTTGTAGCAGGGATACCTTGCAATGAGCTCACAAATCAACCTCTAAATAGTGATARAGGTAATCATTCTTGGAGCTCGATCAGCATCATGCATGTCAGGCACACYGGCCTTCTTGTAGAGGGAAGTAATCAAACAGGGGAAAAAAAGTTTACCTTGCATCTTACTCATGTAGTGCTTCATTTGTCACAAATCACTCTTCCAACATTGATGGGAACATCTATAAGGATGTAGAATGGTAAAGCCATCTGATCTTGGTAAACAGTCGTACCATGGGTGTGGGCATAAGTCTTGACTTCARGAAGTGATGCCACACTTTGGCAGAAGGTGTCAATTGGAACCTTTTGATCGATCTATAACCTTCAGGMGAGAACATCTACTTGGGGCCCTTGACTTTAGGGTGAAAAATAGTTTTMTCAAGTATCGTCTTCCATCAGACCCGTAAATCTGGAAATTTCACACTCAATGTAGACAGCATTGATGTCCTCACTTTCAATGTGCACCCAACGTCCTCTGACCTTAACCCTCCAGGCTTTAACATCCATGAAATTGACATAAAATTTGCGGACAATTCCGAGGATAGGGCCATCAGGTTTTTCATAAAAGAYAGCCTAAACTCTAGCAGTGATGTTTGTATGAACATAGAGAGAAGGCCTAAATTATCACGGTCAGTCATAGAAAAACCCTTCTCCGATTAGAGCTCTTTAATAGCAAATATATCATCAAAGAGATTCTTTGCTTTGTCATTAGCGAAGTGGTCATAAGTTGGAATTTGGAACTTAACTTGTTTGGCGAACCATTGTTGCTTGAAGGAAGAGAAAGGAAATTGGAGATCGAAGAAAAATGCAAGAGCAAAGGTGGGCTATAGCTTGAGAGATACACGATGATGCTTCAATGGTAGATGATTGAGGCTCTACAAAGATGAGTGAAAACTGTTTCAGAAAAAGAGTGATGCTTGGGGAAGGTGAGAAATATGAGGGATGTAAGGGATTGCATGTATCAAATGAGAAAAAAATTGATTGTGCGTGGAGAAGAGGTAAAGCTGGGGTTAGTGAAGGGTTAGCTTCCTTTGCCAAAAGGTTTACACCTTTTCGGCTATCTGGCATCTAAAACGTCCTCCTACTTCAGAATCAGCATTAATGTGGATCAAAATAACTCATGTAAGATAATGCYAAGTCATCAACACTAGTTAAATTGCTAAGTACAGCTRGCTTGATCCAAGTGCCCCAACGGAGAAAAATTTCTGCAACACTAAACAATGAGATCAATTAAAAGTAAAAAAGAACAAGATACCAAAAGTATGTAGAGATAACAAGAAATGATATAAAAAAAGAAAAAAATATTAATCTGAGCAAAATGCTGGATTGCCTCCCAGTAGCGCCTTATTTAAASTCTCCACTTGAATTTCACTCTTAATGCTACTCCAAATGAATGGACGATCCTCATTCAGGAATGTCCCCAATCTAATATGGTTTCAATCTTTGCCCATTTACAGTAAATGCATTGCCATATTTTGCTCTAAATAGATCAATAGCATTATGGGAATAAACCTTAGTAGTTCTAAATGGACCTGACCATCATTACATAAGTTTTCCAACAAATAAATGAAGCCTAGAGTTAAATAAAAGAACAAGTTGTTCTTCATGAACTTCCTTAGGCTAAATTTGTTTCTCATGCTTTTTTTTTTTTTTTTTGTTCTATCTTTATAGAGTCTAGTATTGTCATATAAATTGAGTACGATTTCCTCTAACTCATTTAATTGCAGCAAACGTTCTTTCCCAAAAGCATCAAGGTTGGTGTTCAATGCCTTTGTTGCCCAGAATGCCCTATGTTCTAACTCCAAAGGTAATTTGCAAACCTTTCCAAAAACCAATTTATAAGGAGATAGACCTAGAGGAGTTTTATAGGCAGTACGATACGCTCATAGAGCATCATCTAACTTGCTAGAACAATCTTTCCTATTTGGGTGGATAACTTTTCTATGATCCGCTTAATTTCTGTATTGGAAATTTCAACCTAACCACAAGATTGGGGTGATATGCTGTAGCAATGCGATGCTTGATCTCGTACTTTTCAACAAATTTTCAAAAATCTTATTGCAAAAAATGAGTGCCTCCATCACTTATGATGGCCCTAGGTGTCCCAAATCTRGTAAAAATATTTTTCTGAAAAACTTACTTACTACCTTAACATCATTGGTGGGAAATGCTGAAGCTTCCATGCACTTAGAAACATAGTCAACAGGCACAAGAATRTAAGGATTTCCAAAGGATAATGTGGGAGGGCCCATAAAGTCAATGCCTCATAAATCAAATAGCTCAATTTCCAAGATATTTTCGAAGCACATTTCATGTTCTTGAGAGTTGTTACCAACACTCTCGTAGTTTTCATAGCATTTGACATATTCATAAATATCTTACAAAGAGAGGGCCAGAAATAACATGATTGCAAGACCTTAGCCGCAGCTTTGGATCCTTCAAAGTGCCCTCAATATGGTGCGAAATGACATTGCTTTAAAATGCTGGGCGCCTCTTATTCAGCAACACATCTTCTCAAGACTTGATCATTGCATTTCTTGTAGAGGAATGATTCATCCYAGTAATAGTGTTTTACATTGTAAGAACTTCTTGAGTTGCTATTTGTTCATTGCTAGAGGATGTGCTCCACTAGCCAAATAATTTGCAAAATMAACATATCAAGGGGCTTGAGCTATCACCAATAGTTGTTAATCAAGGAATATCTCAGCAATAGGCAGCTCGACATCCAATTCACCTTCAGTTTCTAGCCTTRAGAGATGGTCGGTCACTTGATTTTTTGCTCCTTTCCGGTCTTTAATTTCCACATCAAACTCTTGCAACAGCAATACCCATCTAATGAAACATGGTTTAGCATCCTTCTTTGAGTTGAGGTAGTTGATGGTTAGGTGATCTATAAAGCCTGTAACCTTAGCAAAAAAGTAGGTTAGAAATTTGTTAAATGCAAATACCACTGCTAACAACTCTGTTTCTGTAGTTGTGTAATTGACTTGGGCTTCGTTACGAGTCTTGCTAGCATAAAACATGGAGTGGAAAACCTTGCCCTTGCATTTCCCTATCACTGCTCTGACTACAAAATTACTGGGATCACATATTAATTCAAAAGGCAGTGTCCAATTTGGAGTGGCAATGATTGGGGTAGTGATGAGAGTATTTTTCAATATCTCAAAGGCTTTGTTGCAGCATTCGTCAAACACAAACTTTCCATCTTGCTATAACAATTCATATAGGGGCTTTTCTAGAAGTCCCTAATAAATCTTCTATAGAAAACAGCATGCATCAAGAAACTTCTTATCCCTTTCATTGATGTAGGAGGTGGCAACTTTTTAATGACTTCTATTTAAGTTCTATCCATCTTGAGACCCTTGGCCAAAACCTTGTGACGGAAGAGAATGCCTTCTTCAATTGTGAAGTGGCATTTTTCCTAGTTTAATACCAGATTTTTTTCTTCRCATCTCTTCAAAACTTCCTCCAAGTTCCACAAACAATCCTCAAAGGTTGTCCCAAAACAGAAAAATCATCCATGGAAACTTCGATGGTTTTCTCTATAGATCAGAGAATATGGACATCACAAGGCATTGAAATGTTGCTAGAACATTGCAGAGACCAAATGCCATGCATCTAAAAGCAAAGGTTCCAAATGGACAAGTAAAAGTAGTTTTTTCTTGGTCGTGGGTGTTATAACAATCTTGTTATAGCCTGAGTACTCATCTAAGAAGCAAAAATACTCCTTCCCAGCTAAACGATCCAACAATTGATCTATGAACARCAGTGAAAAGTGATCTTTCATTGTTGCTTAATTAAGCTAGATAAACTTTCCATCCTGTGACAATTCTTGAGAATCAGCTAATTTCTATCATTTGTCATGTCGCGTTTCTTGGGAACACATTAGATTGGACTCACCCTGGAGCTGTCTGAGATGGGATATATAACTCCAGTAGCTAACCACTTTATTCTTCTAGTAGAATTTTGTGCATACACAATGATGGACTAATTCATTTAATGTCTACCATCTTCCATGCCATAGATCTTTTATGTTTYCTCAAAATTTTCAATAACTACTCCTCATTCTCAATTCCCAAAGTAGCTAAGATGATAACAGACAATGWTTCATCTTGGCCCATATTAGCATACTTCTAATGTGGCGGAAGGGGTTTCAGTTCCAACAAAGGTGGATCTTTTATAGATGGCTTGCTTGGTGCCTCAATTTTTCATGATTGTCACAATGGTTCAAATTCCTTCATTGAGATGAAATGCAGTTGTCTTGCAAAAGCTTGAGTGACCATTTTTTCACTTTCATTCTTTGATTCCATAAATTGTTCAAGTTCTAGGTCTACTATAGCATCAGCTGTTGTAGAATTACTATGGAATTCACTGAGGCTTTTTTGCAACCAATTTGTCGAGGATATCAATGGTGAGCATTCCTTCAATGCTGTGAGAAATTTCATAGCATTAAGAACATTAAATATCACTTCCTGATTGTGCACTTGTATGGTTACCTCTCCCTTTCGAACATTTATCAATGCTCTACTATTAGCAAGGAATTSCTGCCCAAGAATGATTGAAATGTCTTTTTTAGCTTCATAATCCAAAACAATAAAGTCAACTAAGACTTATCTACCTTCACAAGTACCTTCTCAATTTTACCCTTTGGATATGTAMATGATTGATTAGCTAATTACAATGTTACAGTCGTGGATCTAGCGTCTCCCCCTCCTGATTTCTTAAAGATAGACATTGGCATTAGGTTGATGTTTGCTCCCAAATCACATAGTGCTCTTCCATTGTAGGTGTTTCCAATTGTGCATGGAATAAAGCCGACTAGATCTTTAAGTTTCTAAGCTAGCTTATTCTGCAAGATTGAACTGTATTCCTTTGTTAGAGCCACTAATTCGTATTCCGCTTGTCTTCTTTTCTTGGAGAGAATATCCTTCTTAAACTTCACGTAAGTGGGCATTTTTTCAAATGTTTCAACCAAATGAATGGTTTTAGAACATCGAGAAACTTGTTGAATTGCTTATCCTCCTTATTCTTTGCAAATCTTTGTGGAAATGGCRTCTTTTGAAGRATTGGTTGAGTGTCTGATGTCTCTACTGGTGGGTTTGCTGATGATGCTGYAGCATTGTCATGCTTGTCAAACTTCTCATTTCACATTAGGCCTAAATCTACTACAATTGTAGGTTCTTTTTCTTGTTCCATCTCCTGATCAGCGACCTGCTCTTCAAGGTTTGGTGCTTTCTTCTTCATTTTCTTCAATAAATCAATTCAYATTGTTGTTGCCTTATCTTTTTGGCACTTTGGTTTCACTTGGCAGGGTACCATGTGGTATGTTGTTAAGGGCATTAGCAAGTTTCCATATTTAGTTCTCAATATTTCTCATTGACACGACTTGCATCTGAATCGCTGCATCATTTTTTGCCATATATTCCTTCAGCAATCCTTCCAATAAGTGGAACTGCTCACTAGTGACTCCTCTTTATTGATTCTTTTGCTGCTAAAATCTTAGTGGTCTAATAGACCTAGTTTGCTGTACTTGGTTTTGTCATTGATTTCACCTTGGCCTGCCCAAGAGAAATTTGGATGTTGCTTCCAGCCAGGGTTATATGTGTTTGAATATGGGTTGTTATTCTTGTTGAAATTTCCTCCAATGTAGCAAACTGATTTTGGATGGGAAGGACAATTGTCAAAGGGATATCCTTCACCACAATAAAAACAGGATACTGATGCTAGAGCATACATAGATAACTGGGATCCTGTAGCAGTTTGTCCCCTCGATAGATCACCGTGCATCTTTATATTCTTCAATATGCAACAAGTAGATGCTACTTCAGCAGCCAAAGTTGCTATAAGGTCCACCGCATGAATATTGACCACTTTCTTCATAGGTCCTGATGTTGCCACAACATTCCTTGCATTTGGCCATTGGAAGTCATTACTGGCTATTCTCTCAAGAATCTTACGTGCATCATTATAAGATTCGCTCAGAAATKCTCCATTAGTTGATGCATCAAGAACATTGTAGTACTGTGGACTCAATTCATTATAAAATGTTTCGAAATCCAATGAGGAATTCATGATGAGGACATTTCCTGAGAAGCTCTTTAAAATGTTCCCTAGTTTCATAAAAAATCTCAACGCTGCATTGCTAAAAAGTAGTAATGTCATGTGTTAGCTTAGCATTCTTAGTAGGAGAAAAGTACTTGACCAAGAATTTTCCAGCCAAATCATTCCATGATGTCACAGAATTGGGTGGCAAATTGTTAAGCCAATTCCTAGCTAGATCACGCAGTGAATATGGAAATAACTTAATCCTCAAAGCTTCTTTGTTGACTCYTTCCAAAATAAATGAATCACTGACKTCCAAGAACAATCTTAGGTCCTGATCAGGKTCTTTTGTGGCATGCCACTGAATTATCCCACTGATTGCAGCATTTGCAACATTACTAGCTTTAATTCATAATATTGAGCCTCAATTACTGGTCAGACAATGAAGMTCTTCCAGTATAGGAACTAYATAGTCCCTAATTGCTCTGTTTCTATCATCTACCATTGCCATAGGATTGGCTCTGACATGTATACTTTCATGTGCAACATCAGGTTGGTTTTGCATCCTATCACCCCTTCAACATGTCCTGCTATATTTAACCTTGCATCCCTTTCAACAACATTACATTTAGCTACTAATGCAGCAGCATTTCCAGAAGCATTGAGCTCAACAASGAATTCTAGCATATTCCCTTCTTCTCGTTCAGGGATCTTCTTCCTTCTTCTTCCAATRGAATGTCTTGTTCAAAATGTTCTTTCTGGTTCATGATCGAATGGAAATGTGCTAGTCATTTCGGCATTCATGAGAAATAATAGACTGACTATAGAAACTCTACAAAATTTAGAATGTGGAGTTAGGATATATAAATCCAAAGCAATAGAAATCTTGTTTAGTAATTAGACAATTGGCAATCTTCGACAACAGTGCCAAAAACTTGATAGACGTGTAATCACACTAAGCAATTAAGCTAYAACACACGCAAGCATACGTGGTCTACAAGTAATAAAGAGTGAGTAAAATCATTCCCAYGAGGATTGTGTATCTAAACTTATTAAAGCAACCTCCCTAGATTAAAGTTCAATTTGCGGTTTGATTGTTCAATAAACCAATAGTGAAGGTTTAATTGAAGTTAAGCTAAAATAGTGTAATAAATTCAATAGCAGAGTTACTCAAATAAGTATAAAAAGTTAGAGACAGTTGAGATACAAAATCCCCTAAGTACAGATGGTTTAGAGTTACCTAAGTAATGCTACAACATTCCTACCACAACATTATAGTAATAGCAAAGTAGATCATCAATCATACAAATCGAGACCTAAAGTCACCTCAAACTTCCAGCCCATTGGATATTATTCTAATGTGAGTAATTTGTATACCCTCCCCAGYATCCATTCTACTCCCAAAATACACTAAAACCTTGTTTCAATGATTTTGCAAGCTAACCTCGTAATCCTATAGCAGTTATGAATGGTAAATCAACACTTACATCCATGTAATAGATCCAGTACTCTATTTTTTTTTCCAACCTAAGAGCAGTTAAAGCATTTATCAGAGGTGATCAGTCATCAATAAAGAAAACAGTACGTAGCATTGCATGGAGCATGAATCATATTAACTTTGCAAACACAACTCTTAACACATCAAATACTCAAGTTCATGAATAATCTCAACTTCTAAAAAGTGCTTAACTAATATTTCTGAATACAAAAATCATTACAGAAGTAATTTGTAKCATTATGTTCCGTAAGCTAAAAGAGAAAAAGAAGCTATACTAAGATAATGAGCTTCTTGCTAWAGAGCTGCACTTCTTCCACCTTCACCCAAATCCYTCAAGATGAATATTCATCTTCTTGAGTTCCTACTGTTCCATTGAAGGTACTTTCAGCTAGTTGCATAAACCTAGAAATCAAAGAAAATTTTGCCTACTGCTCCTTACCCTAATTCCTCTAAAAAGTACTATATAAAGGAGCAAAAAACATAAAGTGCCTTTTGCTTTACACATGTCACAATTTCCTTGGTTCTTAGATTCTTATACTATATGCTCACTTTTATGCCTTTATCCTCATTAGCAGATTACACTTGACATTCTTTGATTCTCTCAGCTTTGATTCTTTCCTCCAATATTATATTTGCAYGTACACCATTGAGCATCAAAAATGCTGAACCATGCTAGATCATCGGTAAAATACTRATGTTGACTAAATCGGTTGACTTCGTGGACTCCTRTCCAGCAATTAGTGTATATCAAGCTGCAATGTCACTTGAATTATTATTTYGGCAAGGTTAATTGTATTTTAATCAATAAATGTTCCTAGACCTAATAGTTTATCACAATCTCATCAAAATTCTACAAATATGAATTCTAGCAATAATGAGATAAAATGTGATAGGATTAACCAATGTAATAAGAAAAAGGAGAGGGAATGTAAGAAACAATAGTCTTAAAAACTGCGGGTTTTCAACCACATCATGCAACAAGTAAAGAGATGAGGGCCAAAGTTCAGCCAAAAGAAAGGAGCAGATTGGAGGATCTTTCGAGTGGACCTAAGACCACTTAACTACCCCCGGTCCAAAATGGTTARCTTAGAGCAATCGTGCAACTCTTCGGACACACCGATAGCCCCAACTAAGGCAAAATCAATCAGCCCAGGTATATACTCAATGGAAAGTGATTGTTTTCTAATTGAATGAGTGGATGGACTTGTGAGAGTTAATGTACAAATTGAGAAGGACAATAGCATACAAAACCTGATAATGGATAGTTTGGCCTTTCCTTTAGAGTCAAATTAGGTTGACTCGATGGTCATCTAATTTGATTTTATTTGTGAAGATAATCATCTGAAATTGCAAAAGGGAGAGCTCTGATGAGTTTACAAATTATTTTGTTGAGTTGGTTAGAACACATGAAAATTTCCATTCTTGTTTAGGTAAAGTAAGGTGGGACTATTGCTAGGAGACTCCAATTACAGGGGGCCTTTAGTGGTCTTTCTGTAGTTGAAGCCTCTAGTTCTATGGGAGGGTATTTGGGTGTTCTAGCAGGATGGCTAGGGGCACATAGATATTGTCATTAAGAATAAATGTTAACATGATTATTCAATAAAGAGCATATGAYGCTTGAATTTTTTCAAATGTGTATGCCTCATCTAGGAGGGAGTGCGAGAGAGTCTTTGGTCCWACCTTAAATAGTTAGGTCAGTGTATTTTTACTTCGTGAGTGGTAGTGAAGGATTTTAATCGGATTCTTTTAGCAGATGAGAAGCACGAGGGACACATGGTCCAAGACTGTCACATTAGGGGGATGGATGATGCTATTGATTCTTGTGGCCTTCTTGATTTGGGCTTCCTGGTCCAAGTTCACCTAAACTAAGAAACGTTTTGGGAGAGTCAACATTCAAAAAATAATTGATCGAGCTTAGTGCAATGGAAAATGGAGAAACTTATGTTGGGTGCTTTTGTGCATCACTTGCCCCACAAGACTAAAGATCACTGTCCTTTGCTTATCTGTTGTGAGAATGGGGACAGTCCAAGAGCACGAGGACTTAAAGGATGGAGGTGATTTGGTATCTTTATCCGGCCTTTGAAGGTCTACTCCATGATCATTGGACCACTTASGGTACATTTATTTTTCACAAGATTCATGCATTTTCGATTTTTGCTCTATCCTGGAATAGGAATGTATTTAGAAATATCTTTTGGAGGAAGAAAAGATGTCTAGAATGCCTAGAGGGTATCTACTAAACTCTCTATTTTTAATCTTTGTGCTACCTTGAAAAATTGGAGAGGTAACTTTTATCAAAATATGCAGACATTCTAGAATATGAAGAACTTTTCTGGTATAAAAGATCCAGGGCCAAGTGGAGAACGAAATATTGAGGTATTTCCACACTATCACCATTACCAGATGCACTAGAAATAATATCTAGAGTCTTAAAGATGATGATGATCAGTGGATTGAGAATGAGCTTTACCTCCAGAAGCTTAATGGAGATTTCAATATACGGCTTATGTTAATKCCTTTTTAATTTGAATTTGACTATGTAATGTTTCTCTCATTTTCTTTTTTGTTCTTTTTTGGCTTATTTGTTTTCCTTGGCTGAGGTGGCCACACAAGAAGCTAGCCACAAATCTTTATGTCGTTCCTTTGTTTTCTGTCACCATACTCATGTTGAGCGCAACATTAAGTTGTTAGCTCATTTACTCTTGTTTTCTTTTCATTTTCTTCTTCTTTGTTGACCAACAAAGGTGAGTTGTGTTCCTTTTTTTTGTTTTTATTCTTTTTTTTCTCTTTTCAGCTTTCCTGTTCTTATCTTATTGTTTTGCCCTCCTAGATATTGTTCTAGCACATGTACTTTTATTTTCTAGTTCTCGTTTCTCTGTCATCCATCTCCTTTGGAGACTGTAATTGGAAAATTAGTTTAGTTTGAAGAAGATAAAATATTTTTCTTTGGGATATTATTGATTTTACTTTGGGGGAAAAGGAGATGGATGACAGAGAAACAAGAACYAGAAAATAAAACTAGAATGACACTGTTTTGGCCGACCTTGCGAGAGTACAGCTAAGCTTGAATTTAGGGTTTGATCAAAATTGCTTAAACTGATTATATCCCAAACTTAGKTGATCTTGACATATTTTGGAAGACAATTGTTTGATGGTATGTTCTATTTTAAGCTCTATGTTACAAAGTAATTATTTTGGAATTTGAGTGTTATTATTCATTAAATGTAAAATGTTTACCCCTCYCAATATAAAAAGAGGGAGATATATTTACTCATTGGGTAAGTGTACTCACTCCACCCCATTTCCCCTTTTAGAATAGAAAGCCTTTGAGTTTGAATTTGAGGATGGTGTATGATGATCAGTGCTCAAGGTCCTGAGTTTGAAGATTAGTTTAAAAGAAAATTATCTGTTTTGTAATTAGAATTTTACATTACMTTGGCTTTGGAATGTTATCCATTGTTATTGGAAATCCATTTYGTGTTCGTAATGGCTTTGATGTTAGTTCATTTGAGGTCTTAGAAAGTTTTGATTTATAATTACGCGTTATGTTATTTAGGGAAAACCTTGGAGAATACGATCGTGCCATGCCTTAGATACAGGTTTAGACCTTGTTTTGGGGCATGACATTTAGTGGTATCGAAGCTTAGGCTTTAGATAATTTGGTTAGAATTAAGTCTTTGAACACTTAGAATCTGGATTGGGGTGTGCACTAGTAAGGTGGTGATTCATGTTTAATTTTATTACGATGTTGTGTTATTATTAGGACTTATTAATTAATGGAGTTTACGTGCATTAATATTATTTAATTTTCATACTACTAGAYGTTGATTTATGAAAAAATGAATGAAGCTACAGTCYTCCTTACCAAATATTCAAAATTGTTGAGAAAGGTAGAAACTCTTAAGACCTAAAATGAGCAACCTCTCAAGGACTAGAGGTACTATGCCCTTTACCTGGCTGAAGTTAAGAAAGAAAGAGATTGGCATGGATAGGAGCAAGATCAAGMGGATCAAGAATCCAAGCTACAAAGGAGGACACATAAGCATGCAACTRGAAGGTGAAAAGTAGGATGTGAGTAGAAAAATTAGAGACTTCGAAGCACGAGAAGTGAAACTCATAAGAGATGTAGAGTATTGAGAGCGCGTGTAAGTTGACCATTTGTAGGATAAATGTGACCAAGACACAAATGCTGCCGAGGAAGAATGTTCTGTCGCGACTTCAAATGTTGAGTCTCTTAGAAATTGAAGAGGGGCAGTTATCTATTACTAGATTGTTTATGATTTTATGGGATTAAAGTGTTAGTATGATTTTATCTCTTAGTCTGAGGGCCTTATGATATTTTTTATTATAGAGCACTGTTATCTTCATCGTATTTGGTCCATCTTTTGGAGATTGTTTTAACTATGAAATTTGTTGTATTATGTTATCTTTATGAAAGAATAATGATTAATTTCTTATGTGACTCGCCTGCAACATTATGACTTGTAATCAAATTGTTTTCTTCTACCTTTCATCCTTTACTAAAATATACCAATTTTAATCTCAAAGACATTATAGTTGTTAATTAGATGCTCAAACAAATTGAGGGAAATGAGATGTTGAGAAGGGAGCAGAGCAAATCTTTAGATCAGTGGGCCAGAGGGCCAAGGACGAGGATGCCACGAAAGAATCAGACATCATTCCCTTAACCCTCAAGTAGTTAATGCACAACCACCGCTACCCACGACTCAAGCTACCTTGGCTATGTCGCAAAAAAGGGTAACTGCATTCCAAACCACGGCACATGGCTATTAAGGGCAAGGAGAAGGCCAATTCTAGCATCTCATATTACTCTGAGCAATGAGGACAGCGAATATGACCACTTTCGATGGAAGAGTGGATCTGAAAGCAGCAAATAAGGGATATCGAGTGGAATTTCAGGATTTTTTAGGTGCCTAAGGGACTCCAGGGAGAAATTATCATACTATTCCTGTTTGGTAATGCAGAGATCTGGTARGAAGGCRTCACACCAAGCTAGTTGCCTAGAGGAGAGTCCTTGACATGGAATACCTTCAAGGGCCTTTCAGGAAACATTATGTCCCTAGCTTTTTGCAAATGGAAAATAGAAAGAGTTCTTCAACTTAAAGCAGGCCAAAGGAATGTCCTAGCAGAGTACGACATAAGTTCAACTTATTCGGTAAGTTTGTTCTTAAGGTCATAAGGAACAAAGCACTAAATATGATAAGGTTTAAATAAGGTTTAATAGTAAGGATACAAGCCCGATTATCAGCGATGGCCTCCTGCGACTATGCCTATCTATAGCAAAGATGGATTTGAATTGAGCTAAATATTAAGAAAGGAGATACAAAAAGAGGAACAAAGAGGTATCACCCTTTTAACAACTTGAACCGAGTACAGAGCATAAGGTTGGCGGTAGGCGAGTTGGACTCAAGAATGCGACCAGTCAGTGGGCCTCTGTCTCCACACGTGAAAAGGCCAAAGAGGTATCACCCTTTTAACAACTTGAACCGAGTACAGAGCATAAGGTTGGCGGTAGGCGAGTTGGACTCAAGAACGCGACCAGTCAGTGGGCCTCTGTCTCCACACGTGAAAAGGCCACTGCAAYTGGGAATGCCTAACCAAATCAACCTTTGCAGACATGCCAAAAAGCACATTCATGAGASTGTAGATGGACAAACAGAGCTTGTCTCGATTGCAGGAATTTTGGGCACAGTGTAGTAGATTGCTCTATGTAGAACCAACTCACTACTAGGCTAACGGGACCACGACAGCYGCAATAGCTACCCCAGCCAAGATGACCACAGTAACAGCAGCTCCAGCCAGGATAACCACAGAAGAAGAGGACCAATGTTAGGTTCTTTTTTTTTGACTTGGGAGGAAGCTGACGCGTTAGAGGAAGTGGTATTAGGTACAATTGACATAAACACTCTTTTAGCTTATGTTTTGTTGATTCTGGGCCACCCACTTCTTTTTATCCACCAAATCTGCTRAGACTTTWGGAGAAGTTCTTGAACAGCTAGAGGATGATTACCAAGTGGCTATACCTGGGGCTAAAGTTTTAGTCTYTAATTTTATGTTCGACGATTGTAAGTTAAGCTTGGGGGGATGTGAACTTAGGGCTAACTTAATCCAACTTAGTATAATCGATCTTGATATAATTTTGAGTATGGATTGGCTGTCAAGAAATTATACTTTAGTGGATTATCATGGGAAGAAGGTGAGATTTGTGATTCCTAGATATGATGAAATTTTCTTCCAAGGTTTCATTCGAAGAATTGGAAGGCGACCCTAAAGACTTGGAAGGATTTAAGGAAGGATACACATCATTTTTGGCCTATGTAGTGGATGCAGAGAAGAGTGGTCTGAAGTTAGATAATATTCCAATAGTTCAAGAATTTCCCGATATATTTTCAAAGAAACTACCAAGAATACCATCGGAAAGGGAGATTGAATTTGAGATAAACCTAGTCTCAGGAGCGGAACCAATTTCGAAAGCTCCTTACTGCAAGRCACCGGTAGCACTTAGAGAATTAAAGGAGCAACTTGAAAAATTATTGGATATGAAGTTTATCAGACCAAGTGTATCACTATGGTGAGCATCCCTACTATTTCTTGAAAAAAAAAAAAAAAAGGATGGAAGCATGAATATGTGCATCAACTATCAAGAACTGAACAATATTATAATAAATAATAAATGCCCTTACCATGTATAGACGAATCTGATCGATCAATGAAGGGAGCTCGAATATTTCCAAGATAGATTGTAGGTCAGGGTACCGTTAACTGCACATTATGTTGGAGGAGACTCCCAAGAGCACTTTTATAACGAGGTACRGGCATTACAACTTCCTATATGCCGTATTTATATCCTATTTTTATCCAATTTTGCCCGAATTTATGACTTGTTTTAGTGATTTTTGCATTTATTTATAGCTCATTCTTGTTCATTTTAAGGAAATCAAAGTGATGAACCCATTATGCTATTCTTAGTATTAAAAACCCATGAATCCCACTTGATTACTACCAAAAAACTTGATTTATGAAAGGCATTGGCACAGACAGTAAGATAATGCTACAACACAAAATAACCTCAAAACACAAGTACAACACAAGTGGTTAGGACAAAATGGTTCCTCGACATTTAATGCTCAATCCGGCTGAAAATGATGGGTGAACATTGGTTCAAGTTGACTTCAACTGTTTACCGAAAAGGCTAGGATAAAGAGCATGTGCAAGGCACACACTACCCAAGTTAGACACACCAAAACAAAGTGGATGCTAAGTCATCAACCATCTTGGCAGATAGATAAAAATGATTGTTGTGTCAGCTCAACCCTCATTGGTACTTATAAGAAGCAATCAACTAAAGAAGAAAAGGCGGAGAAGTTAGGAGTTAGAGTTTAAAAATTAGAACTCTTAGATCTAAAGCTTTCAAGTAGAAGATTAAGGGTTTCCTTCAACAGAAGAACCCACATCTTAGTGTTAGTTTCTACTATTTTGTTCTTAGCTTAATAAGGATAAGATGTTATTCTTCCTTCCCACACTAATTGTAATATTTTCTTCAATCAAATTAGTTCAATCCTTTGTGAGCATTTCTCTATCTCTGCATAGCTCTCCTAATGCTTATCGAAGAAGAGTTTGAGCCAAGATCTTCATTAGTTAGATACCTCCTATGTGTGTTCRTGATCTCTGATCTGCCTATCTAAGTTTCTCTCTTTAGTTCTTAAATAAAGTACTAAAGTTTGAGAAAGTTGTGTTGCAAAGTATTAAGAATCTTTGAGCCTAATATTTGAGTAGATCCTTTTGAGAAATCAAATGAATACATTAGTTATTGAGAAAGCTACTAGCTTATTCTRTCTACTCGACATTAGTTGTAGAAGTAATCGAGGTTCATTACCATAGATATATGATCAGTGTATTGGTGAACTCTACAAGTAAACTTTGCTATGGGGTTATGCAGTAACATCTTTAAACTCTAAGTGAAGCCTTTGAGACAAAATTTGATAACCTATTGAAGATAAGGACACTTATCTCATTAGGAAAAGGTTTCACATTATTGTGGAACTATAGTGAAGATTTTCATAGTCGTATGATTAAGGTTTCCTACAAGCCCTACATTTGCACAACGGTTAGTTTTTGAGTAGTCATTACTCGATTCTAATGTCTCAGAGCTACAACATCAGGAACTAACTCTAAATTTTACTACTTTTAGTTATTACTTTTATTTATCATTGCTTTACATTTTTAATTGATTATGCCTTGTTRTTGATCTTTATTTTATGGAAGTTTTTACATTTGTGTGCATTAACCCTATCTTTGTGGGAACGATATTTTATTCATTTTTTATTATTTGTTAATCATGTATACTTGCATGTGTATGTGCGTTAATCTAATCTAAAGACCAACTAACAATAGCTTTCATGGAATTGATGAACCGTGTATTTCAACAGTAGCTAGATAAATTTGTTGTAGTTCATCAATGACATATTTGTGTATCCACCTATGGAAATAAAGCATAGGGAGCACCTCCATGAGGTACTACAAGTGCTATGGGAGAAGAAGTTGTATTCGAAGCTTTGCAAGTGTGAATTTTGGTTGTAGAATGTAGCCTTCTTGGATCATGTGGTTTCAGAAAATGGAGTCATTGTTGACCCAAAGAAGACAGAAGCTATAGTCGATTGGCCAAAATCGACCAACGTTATAGAAGTGCATAGTTTCCCAAGTTTGGTCTGGTAATATAAAAAGTTTGTAGAGAACTTCTTTGCAATCACATTACCCTTAACTCGGTTAATACAAAAGAGGATGAAGTTYGAATGGACATCTAAGTTTGATGAGAGCTTTCAGGAATTCAGAGAGAGGTTGTATCTGTACTAATCTTTTTGTTATCCGTGGAAAGTAGGAGATACACTGCGTATAGTAACGCATCAAAGCATGATTTGGGATGTTTATTGATCTAGAGATGGTTGGGTTATCACGTATGCCTCACGATAGTTGAAATCATATGAAAAGAACTACCTTACRCATGACTTGGAATTYGCAGCAAAAATTCACCTTGAAGATATGGAGGCATTATGTCATGATACCCTTTTTTCGACCTTTAGTACTTATCTGAATCTTTCCCTCGTGTCAGTGCTAAGTGCTCCAACATTCAGCTAGCCTACTCCAAAAGGTGCACAACCGGGCACTTACAAGGATCTTGTAATATTGCTATCATTTTCTATTAGCACTTGTTCTTATTATTCAAGGGACCATTAAAGACATTTTTACCACACTCAACACAATGTAAAGTAAGCACAATAAACCAAGACAACCTTGTATACAGGCAGCACCCAACCTTGTATTCAAACCCACTAAGAATTACAAGGAAACATCATATTTGGCTTGGTAAACCTTACAGCCCATTTGGTGTTTCATCACTGGGTGTTCACTGGTTTTACCATACCCAAAACAACATAATATAAAGGCCAAACAACAATTAGAACCATCCCCAGCAAGGTGGGGTTTCTGCCAATTACAAACAAGCCTATTAGACAAAATGACAGTTCCCTAACTGCCGATCATTAGCAAAAACCCAGTAACCGCCCGAAACCATTTTTATTGTTTGTTCTTATTTGGATTGCCACAGAACCAGTTGTTTGTTTGTGCCCCAATCTGGAAAACTGACATACCTCTAGGATTCCACTCAATGACACCCTTTTGCCTCTTGCCCAGACCAACGTCTTGTCTTTGCCCAACATAAATAGTCGTCGTCTTCTTCGAAACTGGATTGAACCAAGAATGATCTGGGCATCTGCCCATGTCCAGTCAAGCCAACACGTKCCCTAGAACTGTTTTCCCACTGTCCATTGTGTTGCCYAGTGCTTGGTGCCCRTCCAAGTAGTGTACCTTGTCTGTGCCCGACGGTGCTCGTCAACACCTATGCCCAATACATAACTGGGCACTGACGTCTAGTGCCCARGGACTTGAAAACCAACTAAGTGCTTGATGCTCAGCTGAAAACCAGTTCCATTCTCGTTCTCACGCCTTATATGATCGATGTCCCKTTCATACAAATAAGCTCCCACTCATGCCCCAGGTGTCGACCAGCCTTGGTACCCAACGACACCTTAGAATGCTCCCCCTTATACATTACCTCTACAGTTAGCAGTGTGAAGTCTACACGGTTTGAAATATTTTTTCACACACAAAGAATTGAATATGAGGCAGCGAAGCTGATTAGAGTTACTAAAGGATTATTATCTAAAGATTAGCTATTACTTCGGTAAGGCAAATAAGGTGGTAAATGCCTTAAGCATGAAAAGTTCAGGGATTCTAATCGCTATGTTGACTAAACAACACGAGTTAATCTTGTATTTTRAGAGGGTAGAAATCAAATCAATAAGGTTGATAAAAAAGTGCTTAGCGGTGTTAAGCTCAACATATCCTCCTCAAGTGAATTAAGACTGGGGCCAAAAAGAAGATTGAGAGTTGAATAAATACTTGGAGTCAGGCTAGGAAGATTCGAATTTCAAACTCCAACAAGACAGTAGCCTTTGGTTTCAGGGTGGGCTGTGTGTGCCCTTAGATTTAAAATTGAGGCAGGAAGTGATGAGCAATGCCCATAACAAAAAGTTCTYGATACWTCTAGGAGGAACAAAAATGTATTAGGACCTGTAATAATTTCTAGTGGAGTGGGATAAAGAGGGACAAAGTTGAACTTGTGCGAGATGTTTAGTTTGTCAATATGTTAAGGTTAAACACCAAAGGCTAGGAAGATTAATGAAACTATTGGAGATATTTGTGTTTGGAAATGAGAACATATATCCATGGACTAAAAATTGTAGTAGCTAAAATCTCCAAAAAAATAAAAGTTTGTGATTTGATTAATTATCATTAAAGTAAAGTAAAATAAGATAAAGTTCACTAATTACTAAAAATGGTAAATAAACACAAAAATGGCCCTACAAGAGATGATTCAGAGTATAGGAATGTGTTAGAGTTAATGAATCCCTCATGTACTAATGGTCGTTAAATATTACAACAATACTATAACATCGCTGCTACAGCATCACCACATCAAAGTACAAGAACACCTAATCACGCAAGTTGTGATCTCACCCTTTTAGTTTGTTGGCCCTTGTTCTTGTCTTGCTAGGTTGACTAACATTTTGATATTACTCAATTTAAGAAAACCAAATATTGCACAAGACTCTAAGCTTTTATGGGCTAAACATATATGTCTATAGTGTCTATAAATGACATACCCAATGATACATAAGACCCATATTCATTAAAGGAATCTATTATTTTAATGTTTTTCAACCCTCAAACGGGTATCACATTCACCATTAATGGCTAAGAAATAATAAAAGTATAACAAGAAGTAGACTTGAATAAAGAATGAAAGATGTAAAAACATTGCTCATAACATTTAATAAACCATTAAATACACAAGTTCATCAATAACTCTAACTTTACAAGGTTAGTTCATGCTCTTAAATACCCTAAAATTAAATATTTAAAATTTCACATCTTTAAAAGTATAATAAGAAATGAATAAACAAGGCCTAAAGAMGTTGTTAAAGCTCTTCGGTGAAGATCCTTTGGGTTCTTCCTATTTTGCCATTCTCGCTCACAACTTCCTCTCCTTTTTGCTCTATTTTTCTTCTCTTTTTCCTTGTGCAGCTACTCACTGTGTGTATGTATGTCTAAGATGAGTGAACTTGGTCATTSTCTTCGAAGCTAAAGGAGTTGTTGTGCTATAGTTTTTTCATAATGCCACTTGCTCATTTGTTCCAAAAGGCTCATTTGTTACTCTAGCAYGTGTGCTTTTATTTTTTGGCCATGTTTCTCTATCATCCATCTCCTCTAGGATCATAATTAGAAAATTATTTTAGTTTGAAGAGGATAAAATATTTTGATTGGGACATCGTCAATTTTCATTCGGAGGAAACATGTTCCGTTCTATTTATTGGTCAACTTAGCATGGATACAAAACTGAAATGACATTGCTTTGGTTGACCTAGTGGGAGTATAACTAGGTCTAAATTCAAGGTTTGACCCAAAGTGCCTTAATCTGATTATGTCCCAAACTTAGTTGATCTTGACATATTTTGAAAGACAAATGTTTGATTGTATGTTMTATTTTAAGCTTTATGTTGAAAAAGTAATTATTTTGGAATTTAAGTGTTATTTTGAATGTAAAATTCATTTCGTATTTGGGGGGTTATGTTTACTTACTAAGTGTACTCACTCCATCCAATTTTGCACTTTTCATAATAGAATACCTTCGAGTATGAATATGAGAACGACATCTGGGGATGAGTGCTTGGGCTCCTAAGGTTGAAGATTAGTTTAAAAGAAAATTATCCGCTTTGTAATTAGAATTTTACATTATCTTAGTTTTGGAATATTGCCCATTTGTGATTGGAATTCCATTTTATTTTCGTAATGGACTTGATTTTTGTTAAGATATTTAGAGMATGTTAGGATTTGGTTTATAGAGTTTGGCTAGGATTGGTTTTTGTTAGTTTTGGTAATTGATAAATAGACACTTTATATTGATACTTTTTATTGCATTATTATCATTCCACTTGAATAAAGTCCTGGCCTTCTCTTCTCTATCATCTCTTTAGATTACTTTAGCATGGTATCAGAGAGGGTTTCATTGGAGGAAGTTTAATCTTAAAAAAAAAAAAAAAAACTTTCACAAATCATGGCTACTACAGTAGCAAAATATGTTATTTTTTGGAGTCTACTTTTTGTTTGTTTGTTTTATCACGGTTATTGCAGTAGATGATTCACTTCAGTCTATCAATGTGAATTTGGATACTAAAAACTATTCGTATTGGAGTTATATTATGAGGAATTTTCTCAGGTATAAAAAAAAGTGGGGTTATGTTAGTGGCACTCTTGAGAAACCTAAATCTACTGTTGCAGATTATGCWACTCTGCTAGAGGTTTAGGAAGCAAAAAATGTCAAAATTATTACTTGAATTAACAATTATGTTGAGCCATTCATTGATGCACACTTAGCAAAGTATGAGACAATGAAGGAGGTTTGGGATTATCTGCAGAGGATATTCACTCGACAATTTTTTGCAAAATAGTATCAAGTGGAGAATGACATCTAGGCTCTTCACCAAAATCATATAAGTTTGCAGGACTTTCAATCAGCTATGACATATCTTTGGGATCAACCCACTCTCATAGAATCAAAAGAATTAAAGGCATGTGATGCATTTCTTGCTCGTAGGGAACAATAATGATTGGTGTAATGGCTCTTCGGAGTGATTTTGAAGGATCTAGAGGTTCAATTTTACATCGTCCTCCATTCCCATTTATTGAATCAATTGTTAATAAGTTATTAGTTGAAGAAATTCGACACCAGTTTGATCCCGAAAAGGGAATCCCTTCTACTGCGAATCCTTCTATATTAGTAATGCCTTCTAAGGCACCCTTTAATAATCAGATAGGCCTAAATTGAGGGTGGGTTTCCTATGATGCGTGTAATTTATGTAAGCAGAAAGATCTTAGAAGGCTCCGTGTCCTACGTTGAGGCAGCAATAACAATCTCACTCTTGGAAGCTTGGAAATCAGTCACATTCCAATACTAATTGACCACCTCAGGATTATAGACCACCATGATTTAATGCTACTAGAGTAGCTCCATCACCCAACGATGATCCTAGCACTSTGGTTGAGCAGTTGCAGAAGTTCCTCTCCTTACAACCACAAGCTATGTATGCCTCTTCTTCCGTAGGTCAGTTACCTYATGATTCTTCRGGTATGTAATCCTCTATGTATGTCTTGGATTTTGGTGCTTTGCATCATATGACKCTAGACTCTTTTTCTTTTAYTTTTATGTCTCATTCGCCCTCCATTCCTTTTATGATTGTTGATGACACTCTTATGCCTTTAACAGGTGTTAGTTCTATAGTTACTCCTCACTTGTCTCTCCCTAATGTTTATCATATTCCAAACCTCATATTAAATCTTGCTTATGTTGGTCAGTTATGTGATTCTGGTAATTTTATCACATTTACTTCATATTCATGTTTCGTACAGGATCTGCAATCTCAGAAGTTGATTGAGACAAGGCATTGGAAGCAAGGACTATACTTTTTGAATGAGCTGAAAGTACTAGTAGTGTTGATTTGGCTTCTTTTCATGTGCGTCCTTCTTCTAGTTTTTATTTATGGCTTTCTCATCTTGGTCATATTTCATTTTCTCSTTTGAAATATTTAGCATTCATAGGGGTTTTATGAAATTTTCTAGCACATGATGTTTTTTTATTGTAGTGGATGTAAACTAGCAAAGTTTTTAGCCTTTCCTTTTAATCGAAGTGTTTATCTTCTTTCTTTTCCATAAGTGTATTCTTATGTATAGGGCAGTCTCCTATTCCAAATAAAAGAGAGTCTCAATATTCTGTTTCTTTTAATGAATATCATGCTCGATATTATTGGATTTGTTTTATGAAACATTGTTCTAATGTTTTTGAGATATATACAACCTTTCAGGCTCAAAAATCAACATTATGATATTATCAAATGTTTAGATCTAATTTGGTGGATAATACACTTAAATTTCATGAGTTGCTTGCATTGGATTGAATTGTTCACCAAACTTCAAGTACCAATACTCCTAAACAAAATGGTGTTACAGAAAGGAAACATAGAAATATTTTAGAAACCGTACRGTCTATCTTATTATCTGCTTCAGTTCCGAGTGTGTTCTGTGGTGAGACGATTTTTACTACTGTAACCTTGATTAGTACAATTCCATCTTCTCACATATCTAGTCTATCTCCTTTTGAGAATTATGTGGGTATGCTCCAAATTCTTTCTTTTGAGTTTTTGGTTGTACAAGCGTCGTTCTTCTACCTCATGTAGAACGTAAAAAGTTGTCCTCTCGGTCTGGTACTTGTGTCTTTCTTGGTTATGTTGCAGGTTAAAATGGGTATCGTTACTTTGGTCTAATTACTCAAAAACTTTGTGTCTTGTCATGTTGTTTTTCTTGAACATATACTTTTCTTTCTATTCCAACTACTAGTCATAGCTTCACTAGGTCTGATCTTATTCATATTAATTTTTTTTTTTTTGAGAGGATTCTGGTAGTTTGGAGTCTCAGGTTMCAAGTACTTCAACATCCCTTATGATATTCGTACTCCGTTACCTTTACATTGTACTTGATCGGTTCATACTAATGCTTGTACAGGCGCTGATGTATTTGAGGTTTCCCTCCTCCTGTTATCCCTTCTCAAGCTCCATATGAGATTGTGGGTCAACTTCTATCTCCATAAAACCCTAAACTTTTCCAGTTACTGTACATCATCATGGAATGTCATAAAACGTGATTACGTGAAAAGTTGATATATTGACAAGTTAAAAAGTTTCAAAATTAGAATATTTCTTGACTATCTATTTAGTTATATATCTATTGGTCACTTTAAATAATCGAATTGTAGTTTGGTTTGTTGGATAGAAGGGATTCAGCCAATAATCTTTTATTAGAAGAAAACAAATCCTAGAATTGTTTAAGATAATAATGATCATAATAAGACTTATTTTATAATTTTCTTTTATTTTTACTTTTTGGAAGAAGAAGAGGAGGAAAGACATAGAATTTGGAGAATGTAAAGAAGAAATTTCATTTATCTAGTAAATTTCYTTTTGTCCTAGTCATAACCATGTTCATATTTAATTTTACTTCTATTTTACTCTTGGAAATCTACCACCACCACCATTGTTTTTCATCTTCATTTGTTTCTTTTTGTTAGCATTTTTCATACACATCTTGGTCTCATCACCATTTCTATTTTGCCTCAATTTTTCTTATTCTTCTCCTTTGCCTAATGAGCACCGCCAATCTCTTCTTATCTTTTTTCTTTGATTCCTTCACTTCACCGCCTCATCTCTTTTCAGGAACATATTCAGCTACTTAACCTCTATTTTTCATCACAACCACCATCTTCTTACTTGTTCTTCTTCTTCTCTACTTCTCTCTTCRAGCAGCCTAGAMACACACACTCTCTCTCTGCTTTAAAGTTCTCAAATTTCTGGGGTTAGTTCTTGCATTTTTGTGCAAGTCATTTATGTGTCCTTTATTCTACAAAAGTTTGTTCTTCTATAAATTCAGTAACRCTATAGCTATTTGGTATTTAAGTCTTGAAACATTATTGYTAACTATCTCAWTTTTATCATTGCAAGGTTCTGAGTTTTCTTGTTTAGCGCTTTTGCTAATTACTTGCCCAAATGAATAAGAAAGTAATATGTCAAAATTTCCTTGTTGCATGACCCATCCTTCTAGAATTTAGTCTAGTTTCCATACCTTATTTCATATGAATATGGTTTTTAAGTTCCTCACACTGTTTTCCTAATGCTCTTCCATATTCTTTCTCCACAAGAACTATTAAAACTTTTGTTTTCCAATATCCTTGACCTTGACTTATCTTATGGTAATTACTTGTTCTCGTGGTATAATCAGTCTGGCCATTGTCACACAATGCTCTATTAGATTCCTACCGTGCTTTATGTATTAATCACTCCTCTCGGTTTAGTGCACAAGAAAATACCTTATTTCTCAATAGCTACTTGCCATAAGAAAGTTTGTTTGGGTTTCACTTGGTGAAAGGTGTATGTAGGAAAATTGGTAACATGCTTTATGCTGCCATTGAAACTAGGGTAGTGCGTCCTAAGTTGGACAACTTGACAATAGAAAAGTAACATTTTATCTGATCAGGACATCAGAGGAAATCCCAATAACTTCARGTAAATTAGGGAACCTCATAATATATGGTGGAAGTTAAATGTGTTAGAAAATGTGTAAAAGTCAAAATAGAATTCAGTGAACCTAATAGATATACTTCTTCARGACACATAGACTTCATATATCGAAGCCAATCATTTTCTTTGTTTAAATAATACTATACCCTACTATTTTACTTTAATTAAAGCTTCATTGTAACTCTTGAATGTGCATAGGATCTATCGGCTTGATCCAAATAACTTTCAACCTCCTAAATTGAAAGGGAAACCCTAACACACACGTTCTATTATTTGAACATTTTTTTAAGAAGCCCTAAATTCGATTCATTAAATCTTAAGGTCTCGAGTAACAATAAAGGAACAAGTTATTTTCTTATAATCATCGTGGTCTTATTATAGGACATAGATTAAGACAATTTCTTATAATCTGATTATAGGACATGATAATCGAGAACTTTAAAGGTTCAATGTGCAATCTAGTGTACCAAATGAGTTCTTCTGTTTTATTGGACTCCCAAATACGTGTAGTTTTGAATATCGTACTCTAGAGAAACATTTTCAAATATTCTCACATACTTAACATGARTTCCTTTTATTTATGAACTTTCAAGAATGGGTGATTTTGTTACTCTAAGAGAAATGTTTTCAAGAATTCTAGAATTGTTTTAATGTGAGTCCTTCTGTCTTATAAACTTCTCAAAATATGTGATTTTGTACAGCGTACTCTAGCAAGATGTTTCCAAGTCCTTTCGATGTTTTAAACAAGAATTCCTTCACGCTATTTTGGAAAGCTACTGTAGAAACTATTTCTAAAATGYTTTTACGCATCATGAATTTTACACGCATGTTCTATCACATAAGTTGTTTGTTCAAATGACACGATTCATTTTACTCGAATGGCATGATATCATGGATTATGTCATCAATTGATTATTTTCATATTTAATACTGTATTGATCATGAATTTTCAAGATTTCATGGATTTTATCATGCATCGAGCATTGTTACTCATACAGCCTTGGATTATGTATTGTGATGATTGCATACTTAGTCAATGACTCTAAATACTAGTCCCGTAAAGGAAAGTCTTGCACTTGCTACTCCCCAATGCGAGACCCCCTTATTTTGCCTAGAAGACGRTCCTTTAGGAGATGCCAAATGGCCAAAATCGGTGGATCATATCTATGGTAGGCCGGGTCCATTTGTTTTGGCRRATAATTSCACTATTATTAGCTAACCACGATAAATTTTTTATGCTGGTACCTTTTGATAARAAGTTTAACCCGAGGGCGACTGAYTCCTWTAGTCSCAGCTAGCTGGCTAATTGTTATTGTTCATTAAGTGCAGTTGTAAGTCACATGTGCATATGAGGTGATAAGGCTRGTATACTTGAYCCTGTAGTGAACACTCCTATGTTTCATTTTTGTGCCCTTGGAACTATCCTATTCATGAAATGATTACATGACTTAACATGCTTTTCAGAAATGCATTTCTTGATTGACTTATTCCAGAACTACATCCTATACCTGATTTATATTCCAGAAATGCATCCTTTTCTCTAAATGAGGTATTACTCATACAACTTCAAATAAAATGATTTGAATAAGAGTTATCTAGTATTTTCTTTACTCGATTTTACGTAAATTGCTCTTCCATAATGTTTTCCGCTGCTAATGTACACTCTCAGGCACGCACGGGACTCCTTAAGCCTAGCTCACCCAATTTTCATATGTTTTAGTGACAGGTGCAGACATTTAGAGAAGTCAAGTGACTTTCGGGCATAGAAGAGTTACGCCGTATATAGATTTTGTGAAGCCTGGAGATTTCTAATCATTTGTAATGGTTAGAGTTTTTGTAATGTCATCTGAGAGTTGTATTTTCATACTTTGAGAATTGTATTGAGGAGTTAGCTTTGTATATCTTAGAGCTTTAACATTGTAAGGATAAGTACTATGAGACATTCATATCTCATTTATGATTTTAGATGTTTCGAATGTTTAATTGTATTGACTACAGAGAGGCAAACGACGCCCGTTTAATCCCAGTGGAATCTAGGGGAGAGCGGGTTGTCACAATATCGATCCACACACACTCGTAAGTCCACCAAGTTACCGAATTTTGCTTATTCTTGTTATTTTCATCCTTYACTTCATTTTTAGCATCTGGATGATTGGCGTTAGTGCATTTTTTAGATGTTCCTTCAATATTAGGGTAAATTTAGAAAATAAGCATTCTYCTTTAGTTGAAATTATTTTTTGATATTTTAAAAAAGATCTAAATTTTAAATGAATGAGCACTTAGGAAATGTGCTTTCCATTAAGAAGAAGCATYTAGAAAACGCCAATTTTTTGGTCTTCTAATAACATTTCAATACTTGTAATTTTTTTTTTTTAAGTAGGTGGATGATTTGAAGAGAAATATATTTAGTGAAGAATCAAATTCTTTTTGTGCCTTCTTTGTCCCCAAAATTTAAACACTTGGTAAATTTTCAATTTGTGTCTATAATTTCTTAATTTGTTTTGAAAACAGAAGGTACAAATCCTAATGAAGGAACAACTAGGATTTGCAATTAAGTGAAGGCGCAACTAAGACTTGCGCCTTCTGATAAAGTCATTACACAACTAGGATTTTCCAAATGCTTCTCATTAACAAAAAGTTSACTTTTTAAAATATCAAAAAGTAATTTTAACTAAAGGAGAATAAACATTTTCCCAATGCGCCTTCATACTAAAAGAGCATCTMGAAATTGTGCTAAAGCCAATTATGCTAATTGGCTCAAAAGATGGTTATTTATGCTTCATTTGATAAACTGAAGTTTGGAATCTGAAGAGAAGTCTGACATTTAAAAAAAAAATTATGATCATTAAAATTTTTCTTTAATTCACTTTATACGTTTGATTTAAAATACTGAATTTGGTATTTAATCTGCAATATCTCAATATATTAAGTTAGAATTTCATGACTTAAAGTTTATGAAAAAAAAATAAGAATCACATAATATATTAAGACATTATGAAATTACATTATTAAACAATCTTAGTTTAATAATCACTTATTTCATTACGTAATGATTAAATTTATAGTATTTTTTAGAAGTCTTAGTCAAATTAGTAAAATGGTCAAAAAAATCAAGCGTGCGAATATAATTTGAAGAAAAATAAAAAAAAGTGTTAAAAAGGAATTGTCTTTAGTTCCGTCTTAACACAAAATAGTTTATGGACAGTTTTTTATGAATATAAAAAAGAATCATATATTTTAATAAAAATAAAAAATAAAAATATCTGGCATAATTATATGAGAAGTATTTTAAGGAAGTATATAACATAAAATTGTAGATCACATATCCATTAATATATACACTTTCTCTTTATTTAGAACCATTTAGCTTATAAAATATTTTAGACTTAACTTAGTAAATTCATTTATTTTTTAATATATTTAATATATATTTAATGTCTCTTTAAATTATCAAAAAGTTATTATTGGAATAAAAATAAAAATAAAAGATAAAATATCGAAAAACTGATTCTCTTATCATATGATGAGATAATAGATTATGTGTAATCGACGCGCAGCATATTGGAAAATCCACAGCAAATCAGGTTTTATTTTAGTAGTAGTAGAAAATGGGTCCGGCACAAGGTAAAAACATTATACATTCAGAGGAAGACAGACAAGCATAGCCGTGTAATACATATGGGTCGCACGAAGTACTTCCCACAAATCTCAACCTGTCGTTCGTCGCGAATACCTGAAGATTCCGCCCATCACCCCTTCCCCACGGGGCGCCACCCCCCCCCGCGGAGGCTCCCCGGTGGCGCCTCTCCGATGTTAATCATCTCTCGTCTTCCCCTCCCTTTTCTCTCTCTCCACCCCGGCCTGGCAACAACAAATACATCATCAACAACTACTACTAGTACAATAAGAATAAACTATCTTGTCAGCTCTTCCTTAGCTGAAGAACAAGATAACTTCCTCTTTCTTTGTTCCTATATAGTTCATCTTCAGATAAAGAAGTTTGATGGTCCATTCTTGAATTCAAAGCATGGAGGAACCAAAGAAGAAGGTCGGGGAGGCTTTAAATGGATTTTCTCCTGTTTCTTCTACTCCCATCTTTTGGAAATCCAGGAAAAGATCAGGTACTTTAGTAACAATTCTTTTTCTTCTCCAATTTGGCTTTGAATTTCCAGATTAATTAATTTGCGATGTTCTATATTTGAGAAGGCTCGGTTACAAAACGATGATATTTTATTGCATAAACAGTAGATCTCTGCATGCATCGRCCTGGAGAAATGCTTTCTTGAATTTTGAAGTTCAAAATTCCGTTTTCTTGTKCTTCCTTTAATGGGTATTAGCCTTTAGGAATCGTAGTATGAAGAGTAATTTGCCCCCTAGCTTTTAGCAAGAAATCACCAAAATGAACATGGCTGAGTAACTGAGAACCTTTGTAGCTAAGCCCTGATTCKGAGACWTTTCATTACTAAGCTTCGTCCTGGTACACATGGCTGTATGTCTGAATGTGGTTTGGGAGAGTACTACAGCACCAAAATTTAGTCTGACTTTGCTTACACGTCATTTCATTAGCAAAGCTTCGGTTACAATTAGCTTGCGGTTCACATTTCCAACCACCCAAAAATGGAAAAGAAAAGAAAAAGAAAAAACAAAATGAGGCCCTTGAGGCCCCTCCCACCTAAATCCACTTGATCATTGATWATATATAAAAATTTTAAACTCTTACATTTAAATGTCAGATTAAGACTAAAACCACCTTCTCCTAATCCTTGCATCTAAGTCGAGGGTTCTTTTTTGTCTAAATGATACATATTCATTTATTGGGGCGTAATCCATCCCAAATGAAAATTGCTCTATATATCTCCCTAATACCATTTGTTTTACATCTAGTAATTTCTTCCTTACTGAAATGTCCTTCTCATGATGAGTTGACTTCTTGACCAGTTTATCAATTATGAATGCCCAATATTTATTTTATTTTTTTTCGGCTAGCTGACAGTTCATTTTTCTTCCCTTTCTATTTTTCTCTACTGGATAGGAATGCTACTTKGGTCTTACATTAATGACATTTTATGTTTTGAGGACCATCTTTCTATTACTGACTGTGGACAATGGCCAAACAGTAGAGATTCTAGAAGAAAAGTATAAGAGAAAACAACAACGAATTCTTGTGCAAGGATGGGTTCTGGCTTGATTAAGAAAATATAGAAGCTGGTGACACCAGATCATTGCAAATTTTGTTTTCCTCATTTGGCTGACTAATTGTTTACTCTGGAGAGTGATTCACAAGATGTTTTGGGCCACTCCTTATTCCAGTGCATTTTGGGTTTGGTTAGAATTTCAACATTTTGAATTCCTTGGTATGCTCCAACAGGTTAGCAGGGAGCAAGTTTTCAGAGTTGAGAAGTATCCAAAATTACTCTGCATATAACTAGCAGCTTTGGATCTCAATTTCTCWGAAAATTCTGCAGCTCCACAGGAGCATCTGTTTATGGACTAGTAACTTYGTTATAACCTCCCTGTTTCCTCTCTTTCTGACTTGCCCTTTCATTCCTATGAAATAATCATACCAATCTAAGATAGCAGTAAAAACAAAATTTCCATCACACATGCTTTGTTGATAAATGCGCTCTGTCATTAAGCTTAATTTGCTTTTCGTGCTATTGTCCCCCTGGAGAGATTCAACCTGAATTTTGCTTCTTCATGCAGCCAGTGGGAAGAACTTGGACCAGCCAAAAGAAGCTAAACTTGACAAAACTACAGAGAAACTGGAAGAACCTGCCACCGACATGAAGCATGAAGAATCATATACCCCTGTTGTTCTTTCAGAGAAACGGAAGGCTCTTTTTGAACCACTGGAGCCCATAACGACCACTATTGGTCGACGACCATCTAATGAATCTTTGCTGCCCCCTCCGGACTTTGATGCAGCAAGTTATCCTAAAGGCTGGCTGATTGGCAAGAAGAGGAAGCTTGTAAATGTGGATGTCGTGGAGAGCATGCGGAGGATTGCCGTGCAGGAAATGAACAGAAAGGTATTTTTTTCAGTACCATCTTCTTACTGTCTCTATTGCATTATTCACTTGTGTTGTGGTGGCCCAGAGGGAGGTAAAGAGATGTAAACACAATATTTAAGGCCATGAACAAGTTTTCCTCTAATAATGCTTTTAGGATAGAGAGATCGATGGTCTCAACGAGCAGTTAGAAGAAGATGCCCGGGTCCTAGAGCATTTGCAAATCCAGCTACTCGATGAACGTAGCAAACGAGCAGAAGTGGAGCGGCAAAATGCCATGCTGCAAAACCAAATAACAATGCTCATGGACATGTTACAAGAGAATGAACCCATGGATGATGAAGGGGGAGAGGAGCCCTGATTCTTTAGTTTTTGGAGTAGTAAGGAAACATAATAGTTTGAAAGGAAGTTAAATCCGGTCTTACCAAATATATTATTTGGAGTATGCAAATGCATCTGTTTATGCAATATTTATTTTAGTTGAAGTCGCATGCGATCATAGGAGTGTATTTGTATGTGTATAGCCAATGATTCAGTTCAAACGATATGATTATGAAAGCAGCTGTTGTTGTTTTGTCAATAACAGCAAGGAAATCCTCCTCAAACWTTTTCTACTTGGACAAACTCTCCCCMCACCACATAGTTTAGCACATTGATCTAGAGTGTAAATACATTTGTGGTCAGTCCGTGGAGTTTTGACATCAGATATGGCATAAAAGGGGGATGTATCATTAACTGACAACTAATCAGAATTCAAACATAAGAAGTAATATTTGCAACAGCTACATAAGGACAAGCATACACCTACTTATTTTTCTATGGTTTCCTTTTTTCTTTTTTCTTTTTTCTTTTTTTTTGGGGAAGTAAACTAGCATAGACTTGAAAAGGAGCCTGGTCAGGATTCTTCATTAATCTGACTTTCTGAATCCGCCATGTTCCCCAAAATTCAGTAAACAACCTAGAGCTTATATACAGTTTGACGGGATTGAAGTTTAGCCCATCAAGTGCTTCCCAGGAGTAAAATCCTATCGAGCTTGACTATCAATATCTTCGGATATGCTGAATAAGAACTGAGGCAATGATGCTATCCTCGGAAGATTCAGTAGCAATTCTCCGACCGAGTCCTTTCTTGACATAGATGGAGTCTGTTTTCCACCAGAGAGATCTTCTGCTTCCTCTTCAGCAGTGCCAGATTTTCCTTCGAACTTGCTCCCAGTGGCAAATGCATGTGTGAAGCCAGACTCATCTGTTCTTTTGTCCATCACCGATGCATCAGGAAAGCCATCATTCTTGAACGGCAAGCTTTGCCCAGCTGAAGGATCTTTCTGAAGAAGGCAGCAAAGTGAATTGACCCTTGACATGAGAGACTTCTCATCAGGGGCGGTGACATACTGAGAATCACTAAACAAGCAGCGGTTGAACTCGTCCAAAATCTCTAGTCCTTGTCTATCTTCACTGGAAAGAAGAACAATGTCAGATGTTTTCTGCTCCGATATCCGACTTTCAAGATGACTCACCAAATCACTCATAGACATGGAGGTATGTAACCCTGGGACTCTAATCTGATCCCAATTACTAAATTCCCTCCATTGCTCTCCACTGCTTTTGATTTCTTCAATGGCATGGGTGTCCATTACTGAGTTATCAAAGAAAGAGTTGATACTCAGTAAAAAGATGCACAACTATACCCGAATTTCACCAAAAAGGGAAGAGATGATACAGAGTAATATGCAAGTGAGTCAAGAATTAGTAAACCAATAGAGCTCGATCATGTAGTTTGCTATACTAGATCCTATCATGAAATTCATGGGGATCAAACAGTCATCAACAGCATCAACAAGTTTCGATTAAAATTATTCTATAGGAAGAGGCCTCAAGGAATTTCAAGTACAAACAGTCAGAAGACTGCAGATTATTGAAAATAGAAGCCACTTCGACATGGCAACCCCAATAATACAAATAATAAATAATAAATGTTCGAGAAAATCTAATAAGTTGGCTTTGCAAGCTAAATAGATCATGTTGCAGTAGCTCATACGTGAAAACCTCCAACAGAATGCATAGCTAAACAATGAAAAGTTTACCCAGACAGGGATTTATGGAGAAGGAAAGAAACATCTCAATAATCCTACTAGCAAACAAACTACTTAGAGAACCTTACTGTACAGTTATACATCATTTATGGCTTCACAGTGTCACCATATGCACTGCACACTCCAAGCAAATTCATTTACCACCTACCTAGCCTTACCACTCCAGTTTCTTTCCCTTGGGACATTTAAGAGCAAATTACAACTCTTGTTCAGCAAGGACCAATCACATSTTAATGACACAAGGATTAAACTCTTGACCATGCGGATATAAAGCAWGCAGAACCAGAAGAAATCTATTAATTAACTGCAACCAAGTTATCCAAGAAGCTGCTAAGAGAAAAAGAGTTTGTATAATGCATATCTTAAAGACAGAATCAACAACACCCTTCGGACTACAAATTCTATATTCCCCTTTCAACAAAATAACCATGATGAACTTTGCAAYGGGTTGCTCAAGTTCATGACGGAGTCAAAATATCTCATATGATATGATTCAGAGATTAACGACATTGCTTTAAAATGCCAAGGTGCACTCTATCAGACTAACCTATCTCCATTTTGGTGGTTTTCATCATTCAAGGAAGATTAAATTCATAATGTCAGAGGCAATTATCTTAACTTGGTCGGTTCAGTTTATTTTAATATTCTGCACAACCTTTCCACATTACCAAGCAAACAAGAAATAAGACAGCCTCAAACCATAGAAATTATACGTAGAGCATAAACCAAAACTGGCAGTCTGCCATAGTGTCACAAGTTYCTGTGCTGGTTTAAAACATTTACCTGAGCTAGGTGAGGGTGTTTCATGTCGAGTAGATTCTAGTGATCGACTAACAAAGTCTTGCTCATTCCTTGAAGAAGAAGATTGACCTCCAGATGGTGATGCTGCCTCCCTCAAGTTGAAGAAAGTCCCACTTTCCTCATTGTTCAATTCAAACCTGGTTTTGTTATCATTTGCACTATCAAACATAGAGACTCGAGGTTCAAAATATGGAGTATCCACAGTCAAGTCTCCTTGTTGACTAAGGAAATTGAGGCGAGGATCACACTGAATGAGCTTTTCAAAATGCTTCCCCAACAAACCTTGTGGACACTGCAGGAAATGACACCTGCAGTATATTCCAGTAATATGTTAATAAAGCAAATAGAAAGTGTTCTAAACCATTTCTGTTCCAAGCAGAATAGCACAAATAGAGGTTCTATGATGATCAATATTCTTAAAATCTCCATAGAATGAAGACTCCAACGGCCAGATCTCCACAAAGCTCAATCCTAGGGCAACAATAAATTAAGAGAAAGTAAAAAATTATGGAAGCCATGCAAATTGAAACTTTAGGAATGACCTATGCGACAATGATCCACCCCTCTAGTCTGACAGCTGATCAAACTAAAGCTAAATAGCATAAGAAGTTTATTCTGAACATTACACAACTGCAAACTTGAATGTCCAACTGAGTACYCTTTGCAGATGAGGTGGATTACAGATCAGCATAAAATGACAGGAATTTTGAGCACATCTCCGTCCAGATACATTCTAAGTCAAAAGTGCAGCTATCCTCCCAATGCTCCAGTTTCTATCTTTRACCATAATTACAAGGATTAATATACACCCATACAAGATTATGGAAACAAGAGGACTGTAACCAGTTGTCAACCCAACAATAGACAACTGGGACGGCCAAGAAAACTTTTATTCCAATGACAAKCTGTGGTATTATTCAAGATCAACAATCTTGTTCAAATGACATTTCACTATACAGATATCACAACAATATCGCTAATGATTTAGAGATTACATTACCTATGTATACTAGCTTGTCCACCAGTAAAGTCGGATGTTGCCTGCCATAGTGTGTGTTTCCTAGGTTGCGGATTCGTCTCCCTAAAGAAAAGTGGTTGTCTAGCAAGCTGCAACAAAAACGACGTCCCTTTTTATCACGCAAAACCCATGCAAGAGAATCTATRAACACAACATTAGTGGTAATGGAAAGACAACATRCATAAGAAAAGAGATGAAAGTTAATACCACTACATCCAAAGTCCCCGGGCGATCATCTGAGTAATTGGCCTTCAAAGCCATAATATCAGACCACTGAATTTCAATCTTATTCTTGAGACCACCATCAAGAACCTCCCACACAAGCTTATGCTTTGCAAAGTAGCATTTTGCTACCAAATCCCCCTCATATCTTGACTTATACTGATAAGTAACAAAACACTCCCAGTCATGATCTAAAAAACAACATGCATTTCAAGAAGAAAAGCAAGAAAAAAAATATATACCTCCCAGGTCCCAATTCTTAGAATTGAGGCCGGAAAATTTGATGCTTTGAGCTTTTCCGAAGTGCCAGAAGGGCCGGTCCCTTTCTGATCTTTTTTACTTTGAGTTGCAGCCTTAGGTGAATTAGCTTGGGAAAGCCTCATTTGGATCAATTCCAAAAGCGAAGGGCTTTTTCTCAACCTCAATCCCAAAGGACTGGGCTCATCGAGCGGGTTGTATTGTGACGGCGGAACAGACAAACCGCCCATTCCCACTCCTTGCTGCTGCTAATCAAAATCCCAAGAAAATTATTAGAAATCAAAAGCTCAAAATTTCTCAATTAACATGTGCTAAACTCATTACACTTCAAATTGAAAAYTAAACCCACTCCAAAAATTCCCATAAAAAAGAATACCACTAACATACATAAAAGAGTTTCAAGATTCAAATCTAGAGTCCTTAAATATCCAAAACAAGCAGCAGTGGCGTGCTTTTAAGAGAAAAATATATGAACAAGACCATTAAATTTGAGCAGCCCAATTTATCCATACAACCAAAAMAGGRAAAAAAGGAAAAGACAGGTTATATATGTCTATGCAGTAGAAAAAGAGATGKAACAAACATGGAGTGAACACGACTGCTTGGATCGCTTATTGAGAGGGCCATCTTCTTCTTCCAAGGTATCCTCTATCTCCATCTTCACCACCATTTTTCCCTTCTGAAACTCGCCGCTTTTCATCAAGTGAACCATCAAAACAGAGAGTAGGAGCTCCAAAACTAAGAAATCAGTAACAGCAACAACCAGAAAAAWATCTCAACCCACTGAGTCACCTAAACACAGTCCACCGCACACCAAAGAGACAGATCTCAAAGCTTTGAACCAAAAATTTTACCAGTTGCCTTTAAACAAGGTGAAAGCAAAGCAAAAGTTAGCGGAGACGACTCACACGTGTCAGCTTTACCCCTTCGCACGTGCGCGAAGCCACCATTTGCACATTGAGATGTGTAATCCCAGATTTGGGGTGGCAAAAGTCAATTATGCCACCAGCTCCTTCTTAGAACTACGAAGATTATATTTCACTTTAATGAATTGGAATCCAAATCTAAACTTTTTAAATATGAATATATTTTCTATTTTCAATGATATTACCGATTAACTCCTTTCCTCTTCGACGTCAATTGCCATTTTATTTTTTAAATATTGTTTGAAGTTTTCTAAATATTTATGTATTTAACAATTTACTTGATGATAATCTAATTTAAATAACAATAATGTAAAACTAATGATTAGTGACTAAATTTATGTATTTTTATCTGTTAATATATTAATATATAGTAATAATAATAGTAGGTTCCCGTTATGAAAGATTACGCAAACATTTCGAGCATGCACCAATGAACTTGCAACGCACGGGGTAGTCTGGTAATTGCGTTAAGATTGTAGTCACGTGCGTCAGATGMGAGTTAGTGGATAAAGTGTGGGGACCACTTTCCGGAAGGTTCTTGGTGTCTTGTCTAATGCTTTCGGGTCGGCGTTAGTGGGACGGCTGAGATGAAGGTTGGCCGGACACGTGGATGAATCGGGAGAAGGGATTGACACGCAAGCACGAGGAATGGATAATGTTTTGCATTATGATTGCTCTTTTGTCGTTTTATTGGAGTTACGTAACAAACACGCGTTTGCTTTTGATATTCCGGCGGCTTCAAGAACCATCGCGCTCTTGCGCCTAGGGCGAGCTTTTGCTGACTACAAGTTTGATTGTTGACTAAGAAGAGTGCTTACGTGAGTAACTTTTGTTACATTTTACTGCTAGTTTAATACAATTATTTTTGACATGGTAATTCATGGTTCAATCCCTTCATTAGAATTTTTTGATTTCCAGCTGGGTTTGTTTTTTATTATGTCGTTTAGGTAAATCTTTGAAATTTCCTCCCATCTTCCTTTTCTATTATTATTATTATTAAAAGGGTATTCTTGTTTAATAATTTTTTTATGTGTCCGTTAATATCTTTTTAAATTTTATCATATTGATTCATTAACTTTTATCATTATTGAATTACCATTTTCACCTTACCAATCCATCTCATTCTCATTTTCTAATTCATAGGTTTTACCGACTTTAATTTTATAAACCTGTCAAGGAATAGCCACTATYAATGTGGAATTAAAGTTGATAAAACTTATGGACCAAGAGAGGGGTGAATTGATATGGCCAAAAGACAAAGGAATGTACGATTGTTGAGTTTGGAGTAATAATTAAGTTATTTTTATTCATATCATCCTTAATCAAATACTATCAATGAGAATTATTATCTTTTATTTCATTAACACAATTTATTGTTCAATTTTTCGCTGCATCAATTAAAGTATATTGTATATATATATTTGGTAATAGAAGGTGTATAACAAGGAAACGTACACGTGTATTAGAAAATCTTTAATCCGTTAGATGTCTTTATATGTTTCAATCAAAATGAAAATGATAAGATTGACTTTGTGAAGATCCTAATTTTATTTTCAAAGAATTCTAGACAACTCAATTGAGTCCCATCTCAATATAGCCCCACATAGGCCCGCTCCAACCCATAACAAAAATAGCAAAAATGATCCATTTTCACTTAGATGTGACTATAGAATGCATTGTATCTTTTCAATTATTAACCTCGTGTTTATTTTATTTTTAATTAGTAAAATCATCTTGAGACCCATCAAATTATGCCAAATTTCTTATCTCAATCTTTTCTCMAAGAGCATTTTCATTTCATGATTGGTTTTCTTCCCACATGTACTATCGTTGTTACTTCTACATGTTAAAGCTTATATGCGTATATTGATGTATTCAAGCATTCAAAAGAGGTTACACATACTCCTYTTTGGGGTCACCTTTAGCTAAAACCAGCTATCCTCCTAATATTTTATCAAAATCCCTAAATATAAGGACTAATTATTTATCGTAGCCATACGAAGTTTCAACTATGCTCTCATATATGAATTAATTTCTTTCATAATTATCAAACTTTTTCTCTCTCTACATTCAATTTTTTTTTCCATAAAATCCTTTCTACTTCTTTATTCTAATTTTAAAATTTTGAAGCTCCATTTACATTTTTTCATAAAATCTCTCCGATTAAATGTTAATATCATCTCAATCTATTTAAATACGTATTTTTTTAAAATTATGAGTTTAAAGGAAAAAATTGAATTTTTTAGTTTAAGAGCTTCTGTCGATGGTAACACTCCCGCCTRAGGCATGAAGGGGCTCCCAAGAGCCTCAATACGCACTAAGTGGGAGTCTTCACGGGTTTGACCTAAGATTTGACTTTTTAAATATTTTTATACTTTATTTTTTATGATTTAAATTTATAATCATATTTTTACTTTTTTATTTCTCATTTATTTAATTTTTATTATCATTGACTTTAAGTTTTGTTTCAAGTTTTTTTCATTTTTTTGAATTCATTTATTTTAAATTGTATACGATGTGTTTATATTTTGTAATTGATGTTTAAGTTTAATATACATGATTGCTTATGTTTAATTAAATTACATTATGTTTACATTGTTTTTAATTTACAGTATATTTTTATTGTGTTTAGTTTATATAATTGCTTATGTTTATTTATGTTTAATTTACAGTATATTTATATGATGTTTAGTTTGAATTTGTTAAAATATGTTGTTTTCAAATGTTTTTTTTTTATTTATTCAATTATTTTGTTTGATATGTAACTAATGATGAATAGAGGTAAGCGCCTAGTGGAGCCCTCACGGGACTTGTCATATTGTGACAAGTATATTGGACATTACGTGGACATCTTTTGACTGCATCTTCTAAGCGTCATGKGTCCGAGCTTTGTAATYCGGCACCAGACTCGTAGGATGAAAATTTTCAATTTTCAAATTTAGCCTCATTAGACCCAATGACCAGCAGTCAAAGTGTTTGAGAGTGGGAGTGAGATGATACTTATCATCTCCCATTCCCACCTATGATTAGGAGACATGGGGTTGGGAAGGATAGTATGACAGGTCCTAGTGGTTATGTCTGACCTCCAATGAGATTGACATATTATATCCTATCTGACCTCCTCCAACTTCTAGATTTGAGCCTCGAAGTTCACATCCTGCTAGATCATCTCGTATCGGATCTGCGATTGCCACATATAATATTGCCTCTCCCATGGATGAGGAGACAGTGCATAAGGCTGCCTAGCTAGACGTGACTAGACATATAAGTGGATGTAGCATGGGACAGCTCCTGGAAAGCCAACTAATCATAGTCTATTACTCGGGTTTGGTGGACATGTTGCTTCGAGAGTATAGATAGCAAGGAGCTAGGAGTTCTGAGTTGTCATACTCAATATGGTATAGTGACTCGGTGGTTGCTTCTCACTTGCCAGCAAAGGCACATACATTTGTTGTCCAATCTGGACTTAGTCATCTCTATTCATGCATGTTCAACACCTGAATTGTAATACCCGAGATTTCTTTTTATGGATTTTTATTTGATCTTGTGAATTTGTGTGCCAAATAGGGTTGGATAATTTTATATGTGGTTAATGTTTTAATTGTATGTTAATAAGTGCAAAATTTTAGTGTTTGTCCGATTAGGGCCCTTGGTTGGTTAGAGGCTCGACTCATTGGGCTTATTTATTTTTTATTCGAAAAACTAGATTTTTATCAAAAGAAAGCCCATTGAATTTAATTTAATGAATTGGATTAGTTACGGATTGGAAGGCCCGAAAAATTTGGGTTACGGCCCAAGTTTTTTTTAAAAAAAAAAAAATGAAAAACCCTAAGTCTTCTTCTTCCTCCCTATGGCCGCCGCCGCCCTTATTCCCTGAAAAACGCTAACCGCCGCCCCATTCCTGAAACTCCTCCCCGCCGCACACACGCCGTCTCTTTCTCCCTCTGCCGACGCCGCCGATCATCACTGCGGGCTACGCTTCCTAGATATGCAACGAGCCATCGGACCTAGCTGTTTGGAGAACTCTGCTCGCGACGTAGCTAGGCCGAACGCCAACCGCTGCATTTCTCCTTCTCTTCTCTTCCTCTTGCGCGACGCAGCTTCGCCATTGGAGTTCAGAGTTGTCGCACAGATCTGATCTCCCCTCGTGGCACGGTTCGGACATCAGACTTGTTCGTCACTTGCATAAGGGTCTGCTGCCCAAAACTGAAGCTTGCTGGTCCGGTTGCTGCCTGGCGAGAGCTCTATGATGCCGTCTGTGTGCGTTCGCTCAGCAGCTCRTGAACGTTCGACTAGGAGGATCTGCTCACCCGGCCGGAGATCGTCCAGATCTAGAGTCTCCCGAATTGGCCATCAAGTCCTTTGCCTATCGTGGTGCTGTTGCCCACTGCCCGAGCTCTTAGAGCTGCGAATCACTGCCGCATCGCYACTAGCGTCACTCGTCGGATCTGCCTTCATCTTCTCCTTCTCYTTCTCTGCCGCACCAAGTTCTAATCTGTGCATCAGAACCACGACTGCTCGGCAAAGCCTCGCCGCGCACCGCTTGCTACTTGGTCATCACCCCTGCTCTCGATTGAGCTGTTGTTGCCGGCAGCCGGCTATTTGGCCGGTTAATCAAGTTTCGGCTAGAAGCGAGAAGCAACTTTAGGTGCCAGTGCCAGTGCAAGCTGGCACCCAGGGCCCAGCGCCCAGGTGCCCAGGCGTCCAGACGCTATTGCACGTGCCGCTTGAGTGCATGCCCGAGAACTCAATACCATTCCTGAGACACCTGGATTTTGTGGACTTAAAAAGTGAAAACATTAATATTTGATATTAAAATTAATGGCTTATGAAATTATATCTTAAAGTAAAATTGTGGGAGAACGTAGATTAGGTAATACCCGAGCTAAGGATTTTAAATTGTAACCTTAAAAAGACATGATAATTGGTAATGTGGGGACTAAATATGGACTAATAAATTGGCAAATGACATCCTTGGAATAAACATTGAATATTTAAGTTGGGACAATCGGACTAAATAGACTTTCATTCTGTGATCAAAATTAAGTCGTTTCGAGTGCCTTAATGTTGAGAATAGTCGAGGGATTTTACTTCACAATTCAAATAAGAACGTTGTAATGTAAAGGATTCCAGGTAAGTGAATTCTCACATTCTCATAAACATATATGTGTTGTGGTTATAATTGCTCTTACTTAAATTGAATATGTATTGAGTCTGAGTTCTATGTAAGTAGAATTCTCACATCTCATTAATGCTTATGAATGGATGTAATTGAATTCTTCTAGATGGTTTAATGTGTTGTGTTATGGGATTGTATTATGGGGTATGTTAATTGTGTGAAATATTTCATGTGTTTCTTATCTTGTACTGTGTATATGTCGAATGATATATTATATACAGTGGTATGCATTTCATGTCATGGGCATGTAGTTAGTGTTCTATATCATTCCTGGCATGAGCCATTCATAAAGTGAGAAGTGAATGGTTTAGGAAATGAAATTTTGAAAGGGAATGTATTTTATAAATTGTAACGTGTTTAGAAAAATGTTAAAGTTTTTAGAAATGAGTATAAACCTAGCCATGAAGGATGTGAGTTGGAAATGAGGCGTGGGGACTGGCACACCCGACCTGCAATCTGGTTTCAAATAAGAATGACCCACTGGAAGCCTAATGGCCAGGCGTTACACTCAGTGAGCTCACGAATGTAATGAAATGAAAGGTTTTTACAAAGTTCTTGCATTTTGAAAGGAAAGATTTTATGGAAAGGTTATACAAGAAAATGTTTTGAAAGTTTTTATTGAGAAAATGAGGTTTTATAATTCATGACATGTAGGGCATGTTCATGCATTCATGAATGAGATTTACTTATTGAGCTTTATAGCTCATTCCATTTTTCTCATTTTGCRTTTCAGGTGATGTGTAGCCAAATGGTGCGAGAAGGTCGCTTGTGGGCAAACCAAGATACCCTTAAGTTAATTTAAATGAATGTTATGGATTAMGATGGTTGTTAACTAAAATGGTTTTCATTTATTATTAAATATTTCTTATTTGGTTTAAATTCTTTTAGGTTTCCGCAAATTCGTGTCAGTGACAAAATGGTGACATTCYTGAGTTAGGATAAAGTTCTTAATYTGGGGGTATTACATGAATAGTGTTCTGTTGTTGGCATTTATTGAGTGGTGGTCTTGAGACAAACAGTTTCCACATGTCCTTAAGTGAGATGACTATCACGCTTCACAATGTGAAGTTGATTTCAGGGATACCAAGAGAGGGACTCCTTTTTTCAGGTCGAAGCATGTTTACACTATTGCCTCCATACACCTACTGCAAAGCTCGAGAGATAATGGAATTAGGGTGGTGTGAAGTTTTTATATGCGTAGCAGGCGTTTAGTACACCCGAATGCACTCCTGAGGACATCGTTTAGGTGCATTTGATGCATCTACTTGGCGGGACATTATTCATGGATAAGTATCATTCATCCATTCGAGTATTGGATTTTGGACTGGTTTGAAGGATATTATTCTTACCTGGGCTTTCTCATGTAGCTCTACACTCTAGCCTACTTGTATTGAGAGCTTAGGATTACCTCTAGGAGTGTGTCCAGGCAGTTTTCTGGTCATACTTCTTTGTTATAGGTTAAGTGTAATAGCCTATTAATTAGCTAACCGTCTATTTTGTTCATCCATCCAAAATATCAATCTAATACTCATACTTGATTTTGCAAATGAGCTTCATTTTTTTAATATTTCCTTATGTTTGATCCGCCTGTGCGCTATTATTGGGACTCAACACATCTCTTGATCCAGAGGTGGGTCTGCGAGCATATTTATCGTAAGTCTACCTGTAACACCCCCAAATTAAGAACAGTCCTAAGCTGAGAATGCCACGTCATTCCGTTCCAAAATAAACAACTATCTATTTCAAAAATAAACTTTAACAAACCCTCACAATCTTAACAATTATTCAAATAGAAATACAGCGGAAGTCTTTCTAAACCATTCAAAATAAACGAAAATCACAGAGAAACTTCAATAATTTAAAACATTCACTTTCAAAAACATTTCACTTAAAACTTCTCTTACAGAACATTAGCTCCAAAACTGTCCTTGGACAAAAACCTTTCCAGAAAAGTAACTTTTCCCCCTTGAATTAGAAGTTATATATGCCTGTCACAAGATACGTAAGTCGTACTCCCCCAATCGAATGAACCGAAAAGATCGAAGTAAGCGACACACGAATACAAAAGGAACGTCTATTATGACATCTGGCGTCTCCCGCGCTCCCCAGGGCGAACACCGCTCGGAAATTATGGCTCATTTAGCTAACAAGATTAAATAATTACTTTTGTCTACTTTATGAAG
>MEJB01000092.1:1015374-1050786 GCA_001752375.1 Rhazya stricta
TTGAAAAATAGCTTTCTTTCCGGGCAATGCAAATTGAAATGCTCAAATACTAATCTTATCACCTATCATTCCAGGTTGTCCAACTCGAACGACGGCGGTTGTTATTTAATAACTTTTTTTCGTCTTTTCTTTTATATATTCTTTTATGTTTTCTTGTCTTTTCTTTTCCTTTTTTTGGGATCTTTGATAGAAGAGGAAAGGAGGGCGGCGCGGCGGCGCGCGGTTTGGGGTGCGGCGGGCGGAGAAGAACGAAGATAAGAAGGCCGGCGCGCGGCAGATCCTGGACCGCGCCCGCGACCCCGGAGACCAGGGCCACGAAGCGAGAAGTCTCCGCGCGCGCAACGGAACGTCTACGCCGCGCCGCAGAGCGCCGGAACCGCCGTAGAGGTCGCGGCTCGAACTCCTACGCAGCCGCTCGTACGCCGTATCGGGCGCTGTTTCCTCGACCCTTTTTGTCTGCGCAATTTTTGACTAACTAATATATAGACTCATAAGTCGAACATTTTAGCCAACGATAACTCTTATTTGATATGGATAACATTTCCGCACTTATTAAACGTACAGTTTAAAAATATTAATCATATAAAATGTCCAACCTTAGTTGGCATACCAATTTTACGTAAAATCAAACAATTTAATAAAAGTAAATTTCGAAGTGTTACACTACCTCTATCTTGCAGTAGTATAGGATCTAGTTGGGTGATATGACTCATTTATATGTAAATATTATAAACTTTATTAGAAATTCTTAAATAAATAAATATGTTTTAGATGTATTTACTAATTTACCTCCTCTAGGTTTTTTGGAGTCCCTATGCTGGGATCAATGTATGTGAGATGCCGATGATTTAAATCATGGCACCATCAGGATAGGATGTAAGGTGGAGCCATACATGCTGAGTCGAGTGATTTGCCAATATGGACATGTCCCGACTATTCCACCATATTCTCTATGACCCGTTGACTATTAACGGCCAATTGAGCCTAGGATGTACATGGTTGAACCAAGCTTATACACCACCARATATTTGACTCTATCATCCCGTCCCTGCTTGATCTAGTGTCCCAGACTTGAATCCAATTTGTCGTTAAATGACTTTATTTTAAATCCAATGCCTATTGATTATCAAATTTCATATTTATATTACATTTATTTTGGCATAGGTATTAGAGCATATAGGTTATTATTTGTTATATTTATATATCGATGCTCAATAGATGGAGTCACATACAGAGATGTTGGTGCACACATATAAGGCTGAAGAACTCCACGCTCAGTAACGATATAGGTACCRGCATCATATACCAATGCCGCTCCAGATAGTAGCTTTACATTCCGATCATTATGACATAGGAGAGATTGAGTTACATTATGTATTGTTATATTTTATTTTTAGACTCATACCTTTATTATTATATGTATTGTACTATATTTGTATTAATGTACTCTATTTAGACTGGCCTGAGACTTTTTATGAGCCTATTTGTCCTATTTAATCATAATTAGAGTCCACAACTTTGTCAATTAATTAAACATATATAAGTATGCAATAATATATTCGCAGTCAATATCAATAAGTAGAAAATGTACATAATGTACTGTTCACCTCTAAATGCGATCATCAATAATTTGATCTCATCCAAAATACATCAACTAAATAATATCGAGTCCAGATCGGGTGCGAAAGAGGTAGAGGGCTATGAATTTACTGCAGTAGAAAATGTTGTAGTTTAGAAATTTCAGTAGCCAACAAAATTGCAGAATTGCAGGATTTACTGCACAATGGATTCAGAAAATTGCATTGAATTTGGGTTTTTTTTAGAAAAAGCAAACTCAAGAATACTGCATTTTCTRGATTAAATTCCAAACAACATTTTCAACAGTTTTGCTGTAATTTTCAGCAATAATTCCAGCATTCACATGGCCTGTTTTTTTTCCATTTCTCTGCTAGCCTAAAGCATACGAAGGGGCCATTTCCAACAATCTCAACATAGGATTTTCTAGCTTTGCATAGAGAGTTTTACATAGATTTTTTAGCTTTATGGTTTTGTTTTAGACATAAAATTACAGCTTTTTGCATAGAGTTTTAGATAGATATAATCACTTTGTCCTCTTGTTGTTCTGGCAAGAATTCTYCTCTCTCAATCTCTTGTTGATTTAGTGATATACAAAATGGTATGTGCAATAAGCTTCACTCAAGCAAGTATATCCGGTCTATAAGTAATATATAATGAATAGAGTATCCATTTCATGATGATTGATGGTTCAAAAGTAGCGATTTAAATTTCCTATAAATCAATCGTTGGTTTGATAAATGTCATTAAAGTACATTAATCTAAAAGTTATCTAATTGCTAAAATTCGGCTAATAGATCAAAGTAAGCTTCATACAAAATGATTAAAGTTAAAAGATGAGTTAGATCTAAGAATCCCTAATGCAATAATGTCCAAGAGACACYGACAATAATGCTATAGCATAATGCTRCAACATCACCAATACAAAGGTTTGGCAATGAAAAAGACGTAAATCGAGATAATGTAATGACCTCACCTTTTCAGTTTGTTGGTCCTTGCTCCTTTGTCACTAAGTTATTCAACCTGTCATTGTTGCTCAGCTGAAGAAATCCAAATCAATATCCAAGTCTCTATTGGTTTTATGAGTTAAACATATGTGTCTATAGTGTTTATAACGGCACGTCATAAAAYATCTAAAACTCCTATGTACTCAAGGTTTCCAATACCTCAATGTCTTTCCGCTTTCAAGTAATTCTCACAATCACCATTAATAGCTAAGAAACAATGATTGCATGACAATAAATAAACTTGAATAGAACATTAATGAAGACCAAACATTGCTCAAAGCATTCAATAGAGCATTTAGTACATTAGTTCATCAAAACTTTAACTTCTAGGAAGTTAGTTCATACTCTTAAAGGTAAGAAATACAAATAGTTCAAGTTCAACATCTCAAAATACTACTAAAAGATGGAGATACAAAGCCTAAAGAGTGTTGATGAAGTTTTGTGGTGAAGTCCTTTTGGGTACTTCTTCTTCCTTCTTTTGTTCCAAGCTTCTTCCTCTTTTTGTCTTCTTTATCTTCCTTTTTCTCYTTGTGCATCTACGTTGCTCGTCTGRATCTCCTTTCAAAGACTTCTTGTAATACCCAAAATTTTTCCTTTATTAATTTTTGTTTGATCGTGTGAAATTGTGTGCCAACTAGGGTTGGAAATTCTATATGTGATTAATATTTTGAAATCACACATTTAATGAGTACGAAAATATTGTCCTTGTCGAATAAGAGTCATTGGTTGATTAAAGGCTCGACTTGTGGGCCTATTTATTTCTCACTCGGAAGTTGGGCTTTTATGTAAAGGAAGCCCGTTATATTTAATTTAAGGATTTTGGGTTAAGTATGGATGGGAAGGCCCAAAGGATTTGGGTTACGGCCCAAAATATAAAATTATAGAAAAAGAAGAAAATATAAAAAATAAAAAGAAAGAAAGAAAAGAAAAAGAAAAAACTAAGAAAACCCTTCTTCCTCCCGTAATACTGCCGCCGCTGTCGCCGCCCACTCCCAGACCCTACCATCGATCACCACCTTCTCCGCCTTCTGCTAGTCGCCGGGGGCTACACCGCCCAGTTGACGATGAGCCGTTTAGTCGTTTGTCGCGACTCGGCCAGGTGGCACGACCCTTGCTCGGTTGCTCACCGTATTTGAGATCGCACACCTCCGCTGGCCGAGATCGCTGACCGCCTCGATTTGCGATCAACGAGCCGCCTACGTCTCGAGTCGAATTACCGCAGCTCGTGCGGTTGCTGTCGCTGTCGCTGTTCGCCGAGGCTGACCATGTGGTTCGTGTCACTACGAGTTGCCGCACGCCAGGAGGCCGCTTGGTTCTATTGAGTTGAGCAGACCACTTCAGATCTCTTTCCCGACTTTCCCTCTCTTGCTCTCGGGTTCAGATTGGCGGTCTGTGGTCCGCGCCATTGCCGATCGAGCTGTCTACCAGAGGCGCACGATCCGTGCCTACCAGATCTGGTCTCTACCTTCTTCTTCTTCTTCTCTGCTCRTCCGGATCTGCGTGACACCAATGCCAGAAGTTCGCCAGATCTGCCGTTGTCTTTTTCTTCTCCTTCTCTGCTTAACGGTTTCGCCAGGACAGAGGAAGGACAGTGCTCAGCCGCTCGACGCAGCGGAGTCCATCCGGATCTGTGTCCTCCTTGACTGAATCTGAACCTCTTGCCGCTGGCCGTCACCTCTACTCTCTTCTTTGTTACTTGTGTCGCCGAACGATTCCACCATCTGCCGTCGAAATCACGACTCACTGTTGCTGCATGGTCGTTCAACAAGGGGCAGCAACAGGGGCARCGCCCAGCAGGTGCTTTGGTCGTTTGACAAGGAGCAACAACAGGTGCAGTGCCTAGCAGGTGCCCAGCGCCAGTGCCAGGAGCCCAGTGCTAGTGCCAGGCGCCCAGGCGCCCAGACCCCAAACGCCCAGACGCCCAGGGCTGTTGTGCGCGCCGCTTGAGCTCACGCCCGAAAATCCAATACCACTCCCGCAACACTTGGACCTTGTGAACTTAAAGGTGAAAACATTATCACTTAATATTGRAATTTATGACTTGTTTATAATTATGTCCTGAAGTAAATTGGTGGGAGAAAATAGATTAGGTTTATATCCGAGCTAAGGAGTTTGAATTGTACACTTAAAAACGTGATAYTTGATAATATGAAAACTAAATATGGATTTATAATTAATAAAGGACATTCTTGGATTAAACACTGAATATCTAAGTTGGACAGTTGAACTGAATAGACTTTCTTTCTGGAATTGAAATTAGGTCGTGTCGAGTGTCTTGACGTTGAGAACGGTCGAAGGATTTCACATCATAATTCAAATAAGAAACCTTTAATGTAAAGGATTTCGAGTAAGCAAATTCTCAAATCTCATTAATGCTTATGAATGGATGTAATTGAATTCCTTTAGATAGTTCAATGTGTGGTATATGGATTTTATGCACGTAAACCCCCATACTGCCTATCGCTTTTCTTGTGTGTTATGTGGTGGTGGGATGAGATTGTATTATGAGKTGTGTTAATTGTGTGGAATGTTTCATGTGTTTCATATCCTGTATTGTTTTTATGTCGAATGATATGTTATATACAGTTATATACATTTCATGTCATGGCATGTAGTTAGTGTTTTACATCATTCCTGGCATGAGCCATTCATACATTTAGACGTGAATAGTTTAGGAAATGAAAATTTAAAGGAAAATGTTAAAGTTTTCGAAACGGAGTGTAAACCTAGCCACGAAAGATGTGAATGGGAAATGAGGCGTGGGGGATCGAGGCACTCGACCCTACCCTCTCAGAGGGTATGGAAGAATGTAATTTGTTCACCTCTTTGGAGGTGAAAAGATGGAAGGAAAAGAAATGTGATATTAACCGCTTTGCGGTTCTACCGGTAGGAATGTAATCGGGTTCCAAATAAGAATGGCCCACTGCAGAGCTTAGTGGCTAGGCATTACACTCAGTGAGCTCACGAATGTAATGAAATGAAAGGTTTTACAAGTTTTATATTTTGAAAGGAAAGATTTTGTAAAACGATTACGAAAAGGATTAGAAGGTTTTTATTTAAAAGGYGAAACTTTATAATTTCATGGCATGTTAGGCATGTTTATGCATTCATGCATGAGATTTAYTTACTCAACTTTTTAGCTCATTCCTTTTCTCTTATTTTGCATTTCAGATGATGTGTAGCCAGATGGTGCGAGGAGATCGCTTGTGGGCAAACCATGATACCCTAAAGCATGTTTTAAATAAATTTTATGTATTAAGATAGCTGTTCACTTGAATGGTTTTTGCTTATTATTAAGTTAATTCTTTGGGATTTTCGCGATTTCAGTTTGAATAAATGTTGGGTTGGTAAGGATTTATTAAAACACATTATTTATTGTTTTGGATATTGTTAAGTTTTATTAGATAGTTGATTATTTTTTGAGTAGGGTAATGTAATATTCTCAACTTAGGACAGTTCCTAATCTGGGGGTGTTACACCTCTTTTRTTTCTTATATACGAAGCTTTTCTTGGAAGCTTTTGCTAAAAGTAGCCTAAAAAGCAAAGAACACTTGTCAAGATACTATTCCTCTATGAAACCCACTTGACCTTTATACTTTTTGCTTCCAAGATATTTCTTCTCTCATGGTGACACCTTATCTTACATTTAACTAAGCTTCATATGCCATTTGCTCATTTCAAGTCCATCATTATTGCAGCATTTTGCTATAACAATAACCAAAATTTATTCTTCTCTTATTTCTTCATCAAGTAATTCTCTAATTTGCATGTAGAATCATTTTCCTACAAAATAAAATATTTTACTTCAATAAAGACCCATTAATTCTATAATTTCACAATTTAGCAAGAATAAAGCTATTTAATTGAGTTTAGACAATGTTTARGATAAAATAGAACAAAGTAGTGCTTTAACACATTAAAGATGGTGAAAACAGACACATAAATAATAGTAAATGCAATGGGTTTTCACCTACATTTAGCTCAGACAGTATTTCAAGTTCATGACCTATAGTAATTTTCGTTCTATCATGGGAAACAAACATCCTAATACATATGGTAAGGACGAATTTGCTTTAAGGAAACTGCGTTTACACGTGCCTTTGTAATTTTAATTTATATTAAATTATATATCTTCTTCTACTCCTTTCTTCTGATTCTGAATTTTGTTGTATGATCGATTTGAAATTCTGTATTGAATTCTATATTATAGGACTAACAATCTTAAAACAAATTCACAAATCGATTCATAAAACAGAAAACAAGAAAAAACTTATTATTTACCTCTTGTTCAGAAATGATATCTAATTCAACTACATCTGTCGTGCAACTTGAGGGAATGCGACCCAAAACTGTGGCTCAAATAATCCAAGTTGTCACTCCAATAATAGCTTCAGCAGTGATTGTTTCGGTTAATCATTGAGAAAAATCAGACAAATTTGTTGGAATGAACTTCAAGAGGTGGCAGCAAAAATGTTGTTTTACTTAACAACCTTGAATTTAGAGAGATTCTTGAATAAGAATGCCCCAAAACTCAATGAAGGTGAGGGAGATGCCTAAGCTGTCAAAGCTGTTGAAGCTTGGAAGCATTCTGATTTCCTATTTTGGAACTATGTTTTGAATGGTTTTCTAGATACACTGTACAATGTGTATGGAGCAAAGAAAATGGAAAAAAAAAAATTGCAGGAGTCCTTGGAACAGAAAATATGAGATTGAGGATGTGGGTCCAAAGAAATTTATTTTTGCCCGGTTCTTATACTATAAAATACTGGAATAAAAAATTGTGAGCAATCAGGTAAATGAGCTTCTTTTTAAATCTTGTAGGAAATTCATGCTAAGGGGACGACCTGAGTGAAACTTTTCAATCATTGACTATCATTGAAAAGCCACCTCCGGCATGGAAAGATTTAAAAAACTACCTAAAGTACAAAGAAAAGAAAATCAACATTGAAGATCTCATTTTCATGCTTATATTGAGGAAGACAATAGAGGATGAAAAAAGAATGAGTTCAATTCAATTGTGGCTAAGACTAATGTTATCGAACATGGTCAAAGCTCAAGAGGTAGAAAAAATAAGTTTGTGAAAGGGTATAAGGTGGGACCAAAAGGAGGAGTCTCAAAGAAGAAGTTTTCTAGGAAATGCTTTAACTGTGAAAAAGTTGGTGACAAGTCCTTCGAGTGCAGGTTGTCAAATAGGAATAACAAAACTGAGGCAAATGTGGTAGATCAGATCACCTAGGACGTATCCGCAATGAGCCTTCTAGCAGCCATTTCTGATGTGAATTTCGTGGTTCAAACTCAAAATAATGGTGGATTGACACCGGTGCTACTYGACATGTTTGCTCCAACAAAGAGATGTTTATTATGAAGAGAYAGATGACACTGAGATATTGTACATAAGAAACTCATCCACCTCTGTGATTGTTGAGGTCTAATCTGATTCGATTCAACTAACACACATACAAGTATGCACGGTCCAAAAGTAGGAAAGAATAGAGTGTCGATCCCCCGAGGATAATTTAATGAAAAGCATAATGTGTTAAACTTTTGTTAAAGAGACAATTATGATGTAGCATTAGCAATTTTCAATAATAAAGGGCAAGATAAAGTAAATGCTATAAGTAAATGACTGCAATAATGACAATAAGCTTAAATTAAAAATAAAGACTGAAAAAAATAAAAGTTGAGTTAGTGACACAAAAGTAAAAGTTAAGAATTAGTATTATATGTCACAGCACAGGCAGGCAGGTTATGAGTGATGTCTCACCTAGAACCTCCTATTGTGCAATTGTTAGACAAGTAAGATGACTACACCATATGTCTATGGGAATCCTCATTACAAAATCTCACTGCTGTTCAATCTTTCCTTAGCGGAGTAAATCTCTTTATCCTTATTAAGTATTAGAAAGTTATCTCAAAGAGCTTTATAGGGTTCAAAGAATGTTTTTCCTTAACCTCTTAAATCAAACTCTTGAAGATTTCACTTAGATGGAGTTAGAAAATAGTAGGTTTACAAGTGATAATCCCGAAAGAAACAAAACCTGGAATCCACTAGAAATTATTGGAATCCATCAGGAAAATTTGAGGGAAAATCTCGAACTTGATGATTAATAATATGAATGAATGAAAAACTACAAGCACAAAGGCCCCTTAAATAGGGAAGACACAAATCCTAATCTTAAAAGATGGCTACTAAAGCCTAATCAATATAATAGAAACAAATTTGGAAATTACTAAAAGTCTAAAAAGSATTAAAGACTTAAGAGTCCAACTTGAAGTTCAATTCCTAAAATTTTGTCCAACATCAGTCTCCTCCACGTCCAAAAAAATCGACCTCGAGTTCTCTTTAGGATAAGAACCCTCATCTTGATGGAACTCATAGTGTTAGAAGTACCCATAAAATCCTGATGTTTAATAACATAGGCGTTGTCGTTGATCTTCTTCCGCTCATTAACTTTCTTGTGTTCGCCAATTGCTACTTTATACTTCACATTCGTCGCCTCCAACTTGACCTCATCTGCTTTTATCAAGATCTCATGTTTACTAATAAATAATATCATAAAAATCTTTCCCTTCATTATTATGGATTCTCCAGAAGGTGATAGAAGAGGCATAACAATCGTATAATTATTCCACAAAAATAACAATATTTTATCATGCCCATTATCAGTTTCATCCACCCAATAATTTCATAAATTCTCCATTGTTGAAATTCCACTAGCTTTCACAACAACTTGTTCCTTCAAGATTATCTGCTTACCTTGACTATTAGGGACAAAATGGTTTCCAAACTAGAGTTGAGGGTGTAGTCTCGCTCACTATCCATGATGTTGCTGTCGTTGTCAGTGCCTGCATAAATCTCATCATTGTCCATTGAATCCTCATCGATCACCTCATGCATGCCGCCTTCAATTGAGGTTGGCACTTTGCAGAATTCAAAAACTCAAACYTSAGGTAAAACATATTCCTCCATCTTTGAATATTAAGAAGAGTAGGGAATATCAAACTTAAAACTCATATATTGCTCAACTTGACCTTGAGGTTCAAGTTATATATTTCTTCTCAAAATCATAACATTTAGCACCTCTTCCAACATGTGGAGCTTTAACACATTTTGCTTCCCTACTTGTGTTAGGTTTATTTTCATTCCTCCCTTCAATCAATCTTCTTAGATCCTTTGTTTGATTGATTTTGTAGCTGGAGTATTGAGGGCTATAATTTGAGTATTGATGGCCGCATTCATGGTGGCAATTGTGGCCGCTATCTGAGAAATAAGAGCATCTATATTTGCTTTTGTAGCTGGAGTTGTAGTATCGTCTGTCTTGTCGGCCTTTGATATCACAGTGAATAAAAGAAATAGGGAAGACCTACTCCCATACCACTTGATGTAGTCAGGTTTACAAATGATAAACTTGAAAGAACAAAACTTGGAATCCACCAAAAATTAAAAGAACAAATCTGAAATCCACTAGTGAAATTTGAGAGATGATCTCGAATTTGATTAATAATAACATGAATGGATGAAAACTACGAGCATAAAGGTCCCTTAAAATGGGGAAAACACAAAGCCTAATCCTATAAGAACTATTACTAAAGCTTAATCAATATATAGAAAAAAATTTGGAAATTACTATAAGTCTAAAAAGCGTCGACCTTCAATTCCTCGAATTCCATCCTACATTACTTAGAGTATTAACCATATGTCTATGGAAATTTCTCGTAGCTACTTTCAGGTTGCTGTTGAGTTCCAAAAATAATGAGTTAAGCTTGTGGCTTCCTCAACAGAAATGAATTCCTTTGATGTCTCAAATGAGTTTACTCAATTACACACGCTCCTTACTATCGATATTCAGCCTTGTCAAGCTTCGCCTTTAGCTAAGAGTTTAGAGAAAATAGAAATGAAGATGAGAACTAACTTAAACCTTCAATGAATTGAAATAAATGCAAACTTTGTACATTAAAGTGCTTGAAAGATTACAACTAATCAAGGAGGACTTTCATCTTATCCTTTTCTAATCTAAGTTAAAGCAAGATAATCCTAACTAAATTCGATTCCTTTCATCGAAGAGAACYTTAGATGCCTAAACTCTAAGAACTATAACTATGAACTACAAAAAAATAACTTACTCTTCTTGCTCTGTTGATCACCTGCTCCTTATATAAAGTCAGAATATTGCTGACTTGGCAATGTTGTAGCTTTCAGCTTCTAACAGTTGATTGCTGACTCAGCCAACATTTGGCCTGTGGTGCTTATTTTTTGTAATGTGGTCCATACTACTTTCTTCCTCTTCAACATTTAGGGAAATAAAATGGAGTCAACTCCAACACTTTTCTTTATATAGCTATCACGCTGATTCCTCATTAAATGCTAGAGATTTGGATTCCTTCTTTATTTTTTTGCTTTTCTTTCTTTTGCCTCGTATGCTTGAATGCTGTAGCAATCTTCTCTATTCTGCAAACTTTCTTGAGGATCAAGCTTTTTTCTGGTTWAGATGCATTTTTGAATTTATTGATCCTTAATATGTTGAAAATGAGATTGAATACCATAATTAAAAGTATAAAAGAATAAGGATATTGTAAAAATGAGCAAAAATTATGGCTAAAAGATTGATGTTTTCTATGACTCTCGAAACTTATAATATTGCTAGTCCTCGAGGAATGCTGTAGTAATTGATTTTTACTTATTCAATTTCCTTGCAGTCGTCATACATCAACAGAAATCAGGTAGTAGCAAGATTGGTGATCAAGAGAATCAAGTAACAAGTGCTTTGTGCTAAGTGACTGTTAGAATAGAGTTTAAACCAATTTTTTGCAACTTTTCAAATCATTGGGTTTGTTATAGCAAAGGCTTTATCCCATTTTAGGGGAAGAAATTTAATGCATAAGGATTTGATCAAGATAATTTAGAATTAAAAACAAGGGAATTTTGATATAGCAATAGAACTTAACAAACATAGGTTTTTTTTTACAAATTATTCTCTCATTTCACTAGTGCTTTTTGACGCAATAGCATACACGGGTTTCATGAGTGCTTCTGGTTACTCAGCACATGTMACAACTTTTGGATTATTGTAGTATACTCGTACTTTGTCCCTTTTTGACTAAAAAATAGACATGGGTAACATGAGTGCTTCTGCTTACTTAGGTACTGGATTGGTGTAATTTTTCTTTTGTATGCCTTTTTCTGGTGTAATTTTTCTTTTGTATGCCTTTTTCTTTTCCTTCCCCMAAACTTATTTAAAATTTCTCTTTTCTCTMAAAAAAAAACTCATGGAAAAAGAAGCCTAAAAGAAAATTCACAAATCTAAATTCTATGCTCAAAACCTTTTCAAATTAATCACAAAAGTTATGGTTCTAAAAGAAAATTTTATTTGATACGTAGTTAGAGCAAAAACAGCACCTCTACTTATTCCTAGAGATTCTCCAAACCACAACACTACCGTAAACAAATTATCATGACTTACCCAATTCAATATACACTCAGTAGATCAATTTACGTTATAGCAAAGCAGAATCATAGCATGTTATCAAGAAACATAAATATTAAGCATAAAAGTAAAAGTTATACAAAAAACAAAAACAAGAATTCAGCAAAACGTAATTGTTTCAACATCACCAATATTCATAAGATTTCAGAAAAATGGCTCACATAGCCGTGAGGGTTGTACCATCATGCAGAGTTCCGTCACTACCTTTGCTTGATTGTTTTGTATTAGCATCATCTTCTATTTAATCATCCTCTGTTTCARGCAGTGGCTCTGCAGGAAAAGTTGGATGGGTGTTGAGGTCGAATATGATTGCAAGTAAATTAACACACAACACAATTATACGTGACCTAAAAGTAGCAAGAGTGAATAGAGTGTCAACCCCACGAGGATAGTTGAAAAAGTAGCAGTAGAGGGGATAATAGGATCGACACTCTATTCACTCTTGCTACTTTTGGGCCACGTTAATTGTGATATGTATTAGTTTAATTGCAATCAGATTAGACCTTAACAGTCATCTCACTTTTACTGCCGAGCCACTGCCTAAAATAGAGGATGATGAAACTGAAGATGATGCTAAGATAGAACAATCAAGCAAAGGCAGTGAGTGAACTCTTGCATGATGGTACAACCCTCATGGCTATGTGAGCCATTTTTCTGAAATCGGATAAATGTTGTGATGTTGAAACAATTATGTTTTGCTGAATTCTTATCTTTGTTTTTCGGTATAACTTTTTACTTTTATGGTTTCTAGTATGTTTGATGGATTTTGATGTCTTAATATTTATGTTTCTTGATAACATGCTATGATTCTGCTTTACTAGTAAAAAATTATATGCGTAAACTTTATATAGAGTAAAAAAGTAGCAATAGAGAGGACAGTTAATGGGGATGACTAAAAGCGAGTAAATATGTAATACTCGAGATTTCTTTTTATGGATTTTTGTTCCTGGTGAAATTTTGTGCCAGTTAGGGTTGAAAATTTTATATGTGGTTTATATTTTTAGATTGCACATTTAATAAGTACGGAAATATTGTCTTTGTTGAATAAGAGTCATTGTTTAGTTAAAGGTTCGACTCGTGGGCCTATTTATTTGTTAGTCGAAAGTTGAAACTTTTATCAAAAGGAARCCCGTTATATTTAATTTACGGATTTTGGGTTAGGTATGGATGGAAAGGCTTGAAGGGTTTGGATTACGGCCCAAAATATAAAATTTTAAAAAAAGGAAGAAAATATATAAAAAAATAAAAAGAAAGAAAGAAAAGAAAAGGAAAAAAAAGAAAAAACCTAAAGAAAAACCCTTCATCTTCTTCCTTCCGTAACCCTCCCCCCCCGGCCGCCGTTGCCATTTCCCCTTTGCCTACCCAACGTCACTTGTCCTAGCCCATCCTTGCTTCTTCTCCTCTCTCCCTCTTCTCTCCCCTTCTCCCACTGCCGACGCTTGAAGTGGCCGTTGCTCGTCGCGATTCGAGATCAGCAGGCCGCTCGCCACACCAGATTTCCTGCCAGATCCGTCCTTCCCACGCCGGTACTCGAAGGGCGCCGCTCGCAGCACGCATCGCCAGTGCTCAAGTCTAGGAGCCGCGACCAGATCTGCTTGCATCAGAGCTCGTGACGAAGCACCTCTCCTAGATCGGCCTTTGTCTTCTTCTCCTTCTTCTCTGCTCGACTGGGRTTGCCATAGCCGTGCAGAACCGCAACTGCTTGGGGAAGCCTTGCCAAGCATTGCTCACCGCTTGGCTGTCACCGTTGCTACCTATCTTGCTACTGCGGCTCGCTAGATCCGCCGAAGACGGATTAAGACCAGAAGCAGAGGTTCTGGAAAGCCATCGCTGTATCGTCTTCCTTCCTTGCAGCCTGCTATTGTGCTGCTGCAGAGGTTGCTGGCTGCCTGTGTGCCAGGAACAAGGCCAGCGAAAGCAACGGTCGTCCTTCCTCGCTGGTCTTAGCGAGTTGCAGCTGAGAGGCTTGCTGTTGAATGATCGGACAAGCTGGGCCGGTCAGCAGAGCTTTCGCCCACGAGCAAGGGCAGTCAACAAGTGCTTAGGCACAGGTACCAGTGGCGCAGTGCAGAGAGGAGGGCCCAGGCGGCCAGAGTCAGGTGCCCTGGTGCCTACGCCCAAGTGCCCGACGCCAGACGCCAGGCTGTTGGCATGCGCAGCCTGAAACTCATGCTAGGGAATCCGCAATACCACTTCCGCAACGCACACTTGGCACTCTCTAAATTTTAAAGGTGAAAACGTTAACACTTGATAATGAAATTTATGACTTGTACATAATTATGCTCTGAAGTGAATTGGTGGAAAACATAGTTTAGGTTTATACCCGGGCTAAGGAGTTGAATTGTACCCTTAAAAACGTGATATTCGATAATATGAGAACTAAATATGGATTCATAAATTAATAAAGGACATTCGTGGATTAAACAYATAATATCAAAGTTGGGACGATCGAACTAAGTAGACTTTCTTTYTATAATTATAACTAGGTCATTTCGAGGCCTTACRTTGAGAACGGTTGAAGGAGTTCACTTCATGATTTAAGTAAGAACCTATTAACGTAAAGGACTCCAGGTAAATAAACTCTCACATCTCATTAATGCTTATGAATTGATGTAATTGAACTCTTTTGGATAGTCTATGTGTTGTGTATGGATTGCATTATGAAGTGTTAATTGCGTGGAATGTTACATCTRTTTTATATCTTGTATTACTTTTATGTCGAATGGTACGTTATATAYATTTGTATGCATTTCATGTCATGGCCATGTAGTTAGGGATTCTACATCACTTTTAACATGAGCCATTCACACATTTAGAAAGTGAATGGYTTAGGAAATGGAATTTTAAAGGAAAATGTTAAGGTTTGAAAATGTTAAAGTTTTCGAAAAGGAGTGTAAAGCTAACCACGAAAGATGTGAGTGGGAAATGGGGCATGGGGGAACGGCGCACCCGACCTTACTCTCTAGGAGGGTAGGGAAGAATGTAATGTTCACCTCCTTGGAGGTGAAAGTATGGAAGGAAAAGAAATCTTATGTTAATCGCTTTGCGGTTCTACCGGTAGGAATGGAATCGGGTTCCAAATAAAAATGGCCCACTACAAGTTTAGTGGCTAGGAATTACACTGAATGAGCTCACGAATGAAATGAAATGGAATGTTTTAAAAAATGTAAATTTTGAAGGAAAGGTTTTGTAAAGAAATTTTGAAAAGGGAACGTTTGGAAAGTTTTTCATTTACAAGGCAAAATTTTACAATTTCATGACATGTAGGACATGTTTATGCATTCATGCATGAGATTTACTTACTCGACTTTTAGCTCTTTTTTTCTCTCCTTTTTTTTTTTTAAATTTCAGATGATGTGTAACCAGATGGGGCGAGGAGGTCACTTGTGGGCAAGCTATGATATCCTGGAATGTGTTTTAAATAAATTTTATGTAGTAAGATAATTGTCACTTGAGTAGTTTCCAYTTACTATTAAGTATTTTTTTTGAATGATTTAAATTCTTGAGGTTTCCGCGATTTTTGTTTTGAATAAATGTTGGAATAGTGAGGATTTGTTAAAATACATTTTTAACTCTTTTGGGTATTGTTGAGTTTTAAATGGATAGTTGATTATTTATGAGTAGAGTGATGCAATATTCTCAGCTTAGGACAGTACCTAATTTGAGGGTGTTACAAAATAAATCTAAAATGACTGAAGAAAATGTAAATCAAAGCAAGATAGAAAGCTTTAAAGCTTTTGGCTTCCTAAACCTCAAATGGATTCCGTTGATATCTCAAAGGAGTTTACTTAATAAAAACTTAGAAAACCCTAATCTTGGCAGTTCTTTAGAAGAATAAAGAACTCGGAACTTAGAAAAAACTTTTTCAAAAGCTTGAAACTAATCATATTGAAATATAAGAAAGCTTTTAATTAAAGATGAAGAAAGAGTACACTATGAGGTAGGTGACTTTTTGTCCTTTTTGTCTAATCTAAGCTAGAAACTAAACTAAAGCTAACTAAGGTGGTTCYTTCTGCCAAAGAGAACCCTAAGAACTATAATCTAGTCTAAAAATTTGTAATACTCGAGATTTATTTTTTGTTTTAACGAACTTTATATAATTATATAATTTATATTCTAATCCACTAATTAGATTATATTCATGATTCTTACTGGTTCGATTATTTTGCAGCGGAAGGACTTGCAGGCCGTAACGTTCGATGTGCCAATTAGAAATAAATTATTATTTCTCTATTTGGTTATTTATTTGTGCATTATTGTGTGAGCATACTTAATTAAATGTGAAATTTTATTAGTTTAATTTAATTAGAATTTTCTTAGTTAATAACTTTAGGCTTGACCCGTTAGAGTACGTTTTCTTCTTATTTAAACCTAAAACCGGACTTAAATTTCAGTTTTGGGCTAGAAGAAAAATAGTGAATCTTAATTTAGTTGGGCTTAGTTGGTTAAGGAATAAAAATGGGCCACGAAAGAATTTTGGTTTAGTTTATAAAAAAAAAAATTAGTTGACCAGAAGATGACTATTCATCTTCTTCCCCAAAAATAAGAAAAACAAATCCTAACCCCCTCCTCGCCGCTGCCACCTCCCTCTGCCCTCACCGTTGCCGTCTTCGTCACCACTGATCGTGCGACCAAATCGCTGCTCATCCTTCAACGACGCGATTGGAGTCTGTTGCTYGCGAGATTTACTGCTTGTTGTTCTCGATTCGTGCAAATTTGTGGCCCCTGCGCAATTGGAGCTTGCACGCCGTTCATCACCGTGTGGCTCAGTATCAGATCTACACACGAGTTCTCGATCATCAATCGTCTCCTCGTCTAGATCCGTGTGTCCTGTTGCCATCCTCTATAGCCTATGTTAATYTGGTCTTGCTTACCGGAAGCTRGATCGAAAATAGAGCGCCAGTTTTAGCTCTACATTTGCCCTCCAGATCAGGAGGAAGCTAACCAGGCGCCTATGCGACCAAGCACCGTGCACTGTCTGCCTGGACCAGTTGAGCTCGCGTCGCATGTTTAGGACCGGGGCTACTGTTTGCACACCCCGAGAGTACCTTTTTCCCTAGCGCGATTGATATCCTTATGCTTTACCCTCGAAACCACACTAAGGTTCGGGATTCAAGGTGAATCCGTAGTTTTATCATTTAAATTAATCAAATGGCCTAGGTTCTGTATTATGAAATAATAATTAAGGAAAAATAAGGAATATGTTTAATGTGAAATTTAAGTTAGTATGATAAAGTAAAAGGATAACAAGAAATATATTGGAATACAATTTAATATGAAATTTAGGATTTGTATGATAAAGTAATGTATATTATATTATTATTATTGTTGTTAYTGTTGTTTTAAGAAATGGTTAGGGGTCATGAAATTAACTCATACTCTTAGTAGTTCGATTATTATCGACATGAAATTTAAACTCGAAAATTATTGGTTAATGTCACCCATAGGAAATATTTACAAATGTATAAATAGTGAAGACCTATGTTAAATGAATGTATTTGGTTAAAAAAAATYCCAAATATATATTATTTGTGTAATAATATTAGGATACTTTTGATATATTGACGTTGTGGACAGCCAATGCACTCCACTAGAGATTTAAAGTAACCAAATTTACTAAGGATTTCAAGTAAGTAAATTCTCACGTTCTCATTAATTATGATGCATATGTATCGCTGTTATAATTAAATTGCTCTTAGGTGAATTGTTTGTGAGTTCTATGTAAGCAAATCTCTTTCTTTCATGTAACTAAATTTCAACATTCTCATTAGTCATAATGCAAGTGTAATRTTATTATGATTGAATCTCTCTATGTGAATTGAATGTGAGTTTATGTTTTATATTGAAGTAGATAAGATTCCACATCCTTATTTGTTGTGATGCATGTATATTATTGTTTGATTGAACTGTCCTTATGTGATGTGATTTATGGTATTATTCCAAGTGTGTGAATTTACTACTTGTTGACATGTTAGACATTTTTAAGTTCAAAGTTAATGGGGTCCATGTTCATATGCATATAGTTTGAAGTATTTTGCRCCATCCTCTGGCATGGGCATAATCATGCATCTAAGAAAACAAATTTTTTAAAGAATGAAGTTTCGAAAAGCAAATATTTTGAGGAATGAAGTTTGGAAAAATGAGATTTTTGATGAATGATTTCCAAACGTTAAGGATTTTAAAAAGCGGTGTAAAGCCTAGACCATGAAAGGTACAAGTGGGAAATGGGGTATAGGGGACCGGCGCACCCAATTTAATCCTCTTTTAGGATAGGAATGTAAGGAACGTTCACCTATTTTAAGGTGAAAGTGAAAGGAAAAGATTAAGTAATGTTAACCGTTTTGCGRTTYTACTGATAGAATGTGATCAGGTTTCAAATAATAACTACCCACTGTAGAGCTTAATGGCTAGGCRTTACACCAAGTGAGCTAACTTCTAATTGTTCATCCTACTAAAGATTTATTCATTATATAGAGCTTGAAATGTTGCTGAGTTGGCAATTGCTATAGCATTTCTCTTTGATAGTATGCTGACTCAACATATATTCGTCTTGTTGTCTACCTTTTGAGTAATGTGGTCATCGGTACTTTTCCTGTGTCCGATCATTTCGGATAATTTTTTTAAGTCAACTTTGCCATCTTCCTTTATGTCACTTTCACTTAAATCCTTCATTAAATGCAAAGGATTTGTGCTGCTTTATTGGAAGATGCTCCTTAGACCCGTTCCTTGGAAATATGAATGTTGTACCAATTTTCGTTATTCCGCAAAACTTCCTTAAATGTCAATTCTTTTATATTCAAATAATTACTTTTCCAGCAATTTACATTCTCGATTATACTGATCATTGAGATATCATAGTTAAGGTCACAAACCATTGTTAAGAGCATAATATTATAAGGAACTAGTCAAAATTGAGTAAAAATACGGGCAAAAATAGGGATATTATCTATGGTTATCACCTCACAAACTTAAATCTTTGCTAGTCCTTGAGCAATGCTGCGATAGTTGTTCTATACTAAGGTACTTTCCTTGAGTTTATTATGCGGCAAAAAGTAGTCATGCAATCACCAAAATTGGAAATCATAAAGGATCAAGTAAAAGGTGTTTATGTTAAAGTTGGAGAAATAAAAATTAGTTAAACTCAATATATTTTATATTTGTTTTTACATCACTGGGTTATTGCAATAGCAAAGAGCTTAACCAACAAAATTTTCATAAAGAAGATTTTGATGCAAATGAATCTGATAAAAAGAGTTTAGATTAACTTGGGGGGTTTGTAGTTGCAATTCAATTTACTTGGGATTTTTCAATTGGTATTCTCTTATGTCACAAGTGCCTTTGACGTAAAGGCATACATGGGTAACATGAGTGCCTCTAGTTGCTCAGCACAAATCACATCTTACGAATTGCTATAGCATACTCTTATCTCGTTCCCTTTTTGACGCAAATGCATATATGGGTAGCATGAGTGCCCTTGGTTAATTAGGTACTTAAAACATCGGAGTAGTTTTTGTTTAAGTCTCTTTTTCTCCTTCCCCCAAACTTTATTTCAAAGACTCTTCTCTCAAAAGTAGATCGTAGCAAAAGACATCTCAAAGAAAATTCTCAAGTTTAAATTCAATGATCAAGCCCTCTACAACTCTATCACAGAAAATCATGAGTTTTCAAAAGAGATTTTTATTTCAGTGCATGGGGAGATAAAAATAACATCTTAACTTATTCTAAGCAATGGTTCAAACTGCTTAGTTAAATTAAACAATTCGGCATAATTCACTCCACTAAATATTGTGAGCAGATCAACTTATGCTGTAACAAAGAGGTTTCATAGCATGATCGTAAAAATATAATCAAAACCAAAGCAAATTTCTAGATAAATAGATAACAAATACCAAATTCAAACTATTTAGAAACAAAATAGAGATCATCCAGAAAGTAGGAAATAAAATATTGTTTCAACATTATTTCAAATTCACCAAATTTCTAGAAAGAGGGCTGACACATAACCCTTAGGGTATATTAGCACACAGAGTTACTCATTGGCTTTGCAAGACTGCTCAGTCTTAACATCATCCATGGTCTCGTCGTCTTCGGTCTCAGGCAGCATTTCAGTTGGGAAGGTTGGATGGGCGCGTTCATTTTTCACCTTCAACGCCTTAGTTATGTTTATCCAGTCAGAACATCTYTCTTCTCCACGAAAACCTAGAATTTAATCATTTGCTCCTTCAGTAGGGACTGGGATTGCTTAGCATTATCGATATCTTCTTTATCTTCGAAACTTAATGGCACTGTTGATTAATGGGTTTTGCTACAATTGGTTCGTTATAGTCAATCTCCATAGCCTTATCATCATCCTCCTCCTTTTCATTGTCATCCTCCTTCTTAGATTCCTCCTTCTCGGCCTCTTCTTACTCCTCAGATTCTTCTTCAAGCATTAACTCAGCAACGATAGCTTTGTGCCTCCTAGTGGCTGGGGTAGATGCTTTCTCAACTTCCTTGCAGATTCTTGCTATAGCCTGTTCATTGATGAGGACTGTATTTTCGATAGTCTCCTCATTTGGGCTCACCAAAACTCCAGCTTGTTGACATATAAAAGTTATGAGAGAAGGAAAAAAAAGTTTTCCTTATTCTTTTTTTTTTTTTAGCGCACGCATGAATCTTAGCATAAACAATTCAACCAACATTATTAAATTGTCTAGTAAGTATTGTAAGCAGCATCACTATTTTATGGTAGATAGTGTAGTCATAGGTAGTGGGGATGAGACGAGATTTAAGAAAATGATATCATATTTTTGCTAACGGAAATAAGTGAGGAGCTCAGAATCATATTGGCTCCAAAGGATGAGATGCTTCATGCCATCCCTTCTTCGGTTAGGAWTCTAAGCATCTTCTCATTCCTCTCATCATAACCTTAAGAATAAATTTTTCGTGCTTAGATTTCCCATCAAGAATTCCATAGGCTTTGTTGATGGCCTTTGACCCAAGCTTGATTACTGTTCCTCTCACAATGCCCTCTTTCGTATSCCAAGGGTAGCAGAGAACTCCCTTACCAAGTTTAGATAAGGGTTGTGGAGATGTTGAGAGAAGCCTTCACACTTGTGGTGGGCTATTCCCTTCTTCACATTGTTACTGAGTTATGTTGAGTCCTTCTTGAAGAGGAAACCTTTCTCCAGTAGCAAAGTCTTCTTCTTGAAGATGTCTTCAAACCTTCTTTCAGCCTCTTTTGTAGCAAACTTAGGCAGAAGTGCCAGTTTTTTTGGGGTAGTAAGTAGTTTTTTCACTGTTGTTGGAGGTTTTGCTACAAAGTTATTCTCTTTCTCTCTTTGTGCTTTGGCTATTTCAAAAACCTTATGGTAGATTTGATTTCTTTTTCAAACTCAAAACTAATCGGCCTTGACAGTTAAGTCTCCAAGAATTGCCTTCTTTGCGTTAATGCATCATGACTTTTTGAATTCCTAGGGTGACAATAGTTGACTTGAGCACTGATAGCCTGCCTTTGCTGATGTCAAATGGGGTGTTTCCACCTATTCAACTCTCTACTAAGACACAGCTTCCAGTGACATGGCRTCTCCCTAGCCTTTCATTACACTTTATCTTTTGCTAAGCTTGTTTTTTCCTACAAAAAGCAATTAATCTAGTTTAGTGGCATTCTACCCTTTAGAAATTAGTGAATTTAAAAAGGGTTAAAATTGAAATAAGGAGAAATAGAATGAACTAACCGAAATAAAACGTAATCAAAGGTTGCCTCCCTTTAACATTTAGTTTACAATCCTTAGTTTGACTTTGTTGTAGCATCACCGTCCATTGCCGAGTGCTAAGGAAGTCATTTCTACCTTTTGTTCTCCAATTTGATAATGCTTTAGCTCTGCTCGTTAACTTGAAATGCACCTCCATTCTTCTCAGCCTTTAATTCTACTCCTCCATAAGGGTGCACCCCGTTCATGACCTCAAAAGGTCTTGACTATTGAGATTTCAAATTTCTAGGAAATAAATTTAACCTTGAGTTGAATAGAAAAACCTATTGASCTTCCTAGAATTCCCTTTCTAAAATTTTCTTATCATGCCATCTTTTGGTCTTCTCCTTGTATATTCTTGCATTTTTATAAGCAACAACTCTGAATTTATCCATCTCATTAAGCTATACCATTCTACGTTGACCAGCTTATTTAAGTTGAGATTCAATGGCTTGATTGAACATTGCCCCTTCTGTTCCAATTCAAATGGCGAATGATAAGCCTTTCCATACATCAATATAAAAGGGGACATTCCCAATGGTGTCTTGAAAGCTGTTCTATATGCTCATAATTCTTCTTCATCCAATCCGAAGGACTAGCCTTTTCTGTTTAGAATTACAATTTTCTCCAATATTCTTTTGATCTCCCTATTTGAGACTTCTGTCTGTCCACTTGTCTAGGGATGGAATGTTGTAGCAATTTTATGCCTCAACCCATATTTTGCAAGAATTTTCTCCATCCTCTTATTGCATAAATGTGTTCCTTCATCACTGATCAAAGCTCTTGGTGTACCAAATCTTGTGAAAATATTCTTYTGACAAAATCTGACCACCACTTCATCATCATTAGTGGGTAATGCTATATCTTCGATCGATTTGGACACATAATCCACAAGAACCAGAATACAGGAATTTCCAAAAGAGTTGGGAAAAATGGCCCTATAAATTCTATTCCCCAAATGTTAAAAACTCAATTTCCAAAATATTGTTCATGGCATTTCATATCTTTGGGAAATATTTTCCACTCGCTGGCATCTATCACAAGACTTAACAAACTCATAAACATCTTTAAATAATAAAGGCCAACAATAACTAGTTTGAAGTACCTGGGCTGCAGTTTGAGTTCCTCCAATATGTTCTCCATATGATGCATTGTGTYAATGTTGTAGCAAACTTTGGATGTCCTTATCAACAGTGCATCTTCTCAGAATTTGATCCGCACAAAACTTGTATAGAAATGGTTCATCCCAATAGTAATGCCTCATATCATGCATGATAATTGATTATGTCGACATATCATAGGGCTATAGCATTTGAAATAGCCAGAATTTGTTCATTAGTGAATGATTCAGCAATCTACACTTGAGGATCCTTTTTCTCCTTCTCCATCCTGGATAAGTGATTAGCCACCTGGTTCTTAGTTCCTTTCTTGTCCTGGATCTCTGCATTGAACTCTTTTGTAGCAATAATACATTATCAACCTTGGTTTAGCATCTTCTTTAAAATTAGGTACTTGATTGCTGAGTGGTCAATGACTATAATTGCCTTTGTTCCTACCAGATAAGCTCGRAACTTGTCAAAGGTAAATACTACTACAAGTAATTCCTTCTTAGTGGTTGTGTAGTTTTATTCTGCTTTATTAAGGGTTTTGCTAGTAAATAGGATGAAATTGCTTCTTTTTTCTTTGACCAAGCATTGTTCCTACTGCATAATCACTTGCATTACATACTAAGTCAAATGGTAATGTCGAATCTGGTATTGTAATAATGGGGCTGAAATAGTGGTTGTTTGAGTTGCTCAAAAGCTTTGCTACAACATTTATAAAAAATGAATTGAATGTTATGCTGTAGCAAGGAATATAAAGGCTTTGAAATCTTTGAGAAGACTTTGATGAATCTTYTGTAAAAAAATCAGCATGTTCAAGAAAACTCCTGACTCCTTTCATATTGGATGGTGGGGGATAGCTTTTGAATGACTTCAACTTTTGCCTTGTCCAGTTTCATTCCTTCATTTGAAATCCGATGTCCTAATGTAATGCCTTCTTGAGCCATGAAGTGGCATTTATTCCAATTTAATAGCAAGTTAGTTTCCTCACATCTTGTTAGCATTCATTCCAGATTATCCAAACATCAAATGTTTCACCAAAAACAGAGAATTCGTCCATGAGGACTTTCAAAGTCTTTCTTCCATATCTGTGAAGATTTCCATCATGCACCTTTGAAATGTTGCTAGAGCATTATAGAGCCTAAAAGGCATCCTTCTAAATGCAAACGTTTCATAAGAACAAGTAAATGTGGTTTTCTTTTGGTCTTTTAATGCTATAGCAATCTGGTTGTACCTAGAATACCTTCGAAGAAACAATAGTAATCTTTTCTTGAAAGCTTATGCAGTATCTGGTCAATGAAAGGAGAGGGAAATAATCCTTCCTTGTAGCTTTGTTGAGTTTCCGGCAGTCTATGCATACTTTCCAACCAATTACGATTCTTGTAAGAATCAACTCATTTTTTTTTTCATGTCTTACCATTGTCACACCTCCTTTCTTTTGAACACATTGGATTGAGCTCAGCCATTGGCTATCTAAGTATTCCAACATCTAACCATTTAATGATTTCCTTCTTTACAACTTCTTTTCATAATTGGGTTGAGTCTCCTTTGAGGTTCCACAGCATTGCTACAACATTCCTACAAAATGATTTTATGCATACATACAGTGGAGCTTATGTCCGCCATTGTCCATTCGAGAGCCTTCTTATGACTCTTTAAAACAACCAACAACTTATCTTCCTTTTTATGGTCTAATGCTAAAGCAATGATGACTRATAGCTTCTTTTCTTCTCTGAAATAAGCATACTTTAGGTGAGATGGCAATGCCTTTTCTTCCACTATTGGTGGATCTTAAATTGATGGTCTGAGTGGTTGTTGAACACTCCTCTGAGATAAGTGCAACACCCCCAGATTAGGAACTGTTCTAAGTCAAGAGTATTACTGACCTTACCCATAATCATATCAACTATTGCAGGAAACAAAAGAGATCTGAACACTTGTCTAAAAGGTTCTATAAAAATTTCGGCAGAGTTTTCTCTGTAATTTCAACAACTATCCATTGTATACAATCAAAATGTTCTCAAACATTTTCAATACTCGTAAACAACAAGCACTCCAACCCAACAAACATCCAATATAAATAAATAATGTATTCCAACAATCTTTTACTAACCTAACATTTACCAAAATTGAAATTTACGGAACTTGAAAAAATTTAAAGCACGAATAGTTAAACCAATAAAGAAATATCTTAAACAATACATAAAACCCCTCAAATCAACCATTTATCTTATTCACTAAATTTATTTAAATAACACTTCGGGATGTCAAGGCTTGCCCACAAGTGACCTCCACGCACCATCTAACTACACATCACCTGAAATGCAGAATAAAGGAAATGGAATAAGCTATAAAGCTYAATAAGCAAATCTCATGCATGAATGTATGTGAAATGTACTATATATTATGAATTCATAGTTCATTTCCTCAATAAAACATTCTAAATACTTCCATAAAACTTCCATTTCAAAATGTAAGAACATTTTAAAACATTTCCRTTTCATTAAAGTCGTGAGCTCACTTGATGTAGTGCCTAGCTATTAAGCTTACAGTAGGCCATTATTCTTTGGAACCCGATCACATTTCCTACCGGCAGAACCGCATAATGGTTAACATCACTTAACTTTTCCTTTTGTCTTTTCACCTCCCAAGAGGTGAACGTTACTTATCTCCCTATCTTACAAGAGGGTTGGGGTCGGGTGTGCCTGTCCCCCACGCCCCATTTCCCACTCACATCTTTCATGGCTAGGTTTACACTYCTTTCCAAAACCTTCACATTTTCCTGATAATAATTCATTTATAAAATTTCATTTCCTTTCAAATTTTATTTCCTAAACCATTCACTTTTTAAATGTACGAATGGCTCATGCCAGGAATGATGTAGAATACTATACTACATGCCCATGACATGAACTGCATAAAATCGTATTTGAACAGCATTCAATATAATAACAGTACAAAATATATATTACATGAAATAATTCAATACAATCATAACACGGTCCAATATAGTAACCACATAACACACAACGAAATAAGTAGGTGGGTATGGGGATTTACTATACTTGGAGTCCTTAACGTAAAAATTCTATTTAAATTGYAAAGCGGAGTCCCTCGACCGCTCTTAACGTCAATGTGCTCAAAAATGACTTAATTATGATTACAAAAAGAAAATTTATTTAATACGATTGTCTAAGTTTAAAACATTTAACGCTTATTCCATAAGCGTCATTTGTCAATTTCAACTCATACTTAATTCCCACGTCGCCAAACTATCACAATCTTAAAGGTACAACTTATTTCATAGCTTTTTACACCTCTCAACAATTGATAATGGTAATACCAAAAATAATACATTTCTAAGTCAAAAWACATTCTTTATACAATTTAAACTCATTCTTAGATCGGGTATTAAACCTAATCTAAATTCTCCCACAATATCACTACAAAACATAATTACATAAGTCATCAAATTCTAAAATCGAATAACAATATTTTCACCTTTAAATCGACAAACTCTAACTATCGCGGAAGCGGCCGGGCTTGCGCTCAGGCAGCGCTCATGCAACAGCCTTGGTCACGCATGGTGCTCGATCGCTTGGGCATCGAGAAGCTTGGTTGCCTGGGCGTCGAGGCGGTCGGTTGCCTTATCTGGGYGCCKAGTCGCCTAGGCACCTAGGCGTCTGGTCACCTGGGCGTCTGGGCGCTCGATTTCTCGGCATCTGGGCGCTCGGTTGCTGGGCGTCTGGGCGCTCGTTTGCTGGGCGCCTGATGGCCTTGGAAGACTGCTATTCCTGGCTGAACTTAGCTGACCAGGACAGATACCGGCGCTCGAACAGCACTGGTCATGGCAACAGYAAGCGCACTACGAGGGGCAAGTGGACGATTGAAGGGTATCCGCCCCTAGACTTCAGTTCAGCAAGTCCAGACCTAATCGACGCACCGGATCTGGACAGCGCATGCTTGGATCTGGGCAAGTGGGGAGTAGCGTGCAGCAGTCCAACTACGGCGACCAATGACTGCAGGAACCGATGAGTTGGGAGCAGCTTGCTCTAATCGACGACTAGCAGCGAACTGAACAAGTCGACGGAGAACCTGGCAGCAACAGCGCTCTTGGCGGCAGTGTAACACCCCCAAGCAGAAGCACCGCGAGGGAAGATCCAGATCTACACTGCAGCTCTGGATTTTTGATGGCGAAGCTACGCTGGGCAGAAGGAAGAAGAGAGAGGAAGAAAAACAGCAAGTGCCAAAAAGAYGAAAAGGGGAAAACGGCAGGGAGGGAGGGAGAAGAAGATGGTGAGAAGAGAGGTAGCAGCGGCGGCAAATGGAAGAGGAAGAAGAAAGGTTTAGGGTTATATATATATTCAGGTTTGGACCCTACCCCGAAACCTTTGGGCCTCCCCATTCCATAGCCAATCCAGTCCGATAAGTTAAATTCTATGGCTTTCCTTTCGGTGAAAATCTGATTTCCGAATAGGAAACGAATAAGCCTAACAAGTCGAGCCACTAACTAACCAAAGATCTAATTCGATTAACACAATAACTTCATACTTATTAAATGTATAATTAAATAATAACCATATAGAAAATTATCCAACCCTAGTTGGCACACAATTCATATGACCATACCAAATTAATAAAAAGTAATATCCCGGGTATTACAATAAGTCCAATGATTCAAATCCTTGGCCAACTCCTTCAAATGTTTTCTAGGAGTTTACCCATGCCAATATTGCATCATTATCTAATCATTCATTCTCAGCATAATCATCTTCTTCATCGTCTGTACACAATGTTATAGCTTTCTTTAATATGTTTGGTATTTGCTTGTAATACCCAAGATTTAGTTTATGGTTTTCTTTTTGAACTTTTTATACATATAAATATAATTTATGTTCTAATCCACTAATTAGATTGTATTCATGATTGTTAGTAAATTGATTAATTTACGACGAAAGATTTGGAGCCCGTAACGTTCGATGTGCCAATCAAAAATAAATAATTTTTTCATTGATTTATTATTTGTTATGCGTTAATATGTGAGTATGTTTATTTAAATGTGAAATTTTATTACTTTACTTTAATTAGAAGTCTTAGTTAATTAATTTAGACTTGACCCGTTAGAGCCCGTCCTCTTCTTATTCAAATCTAAAACCGGATTTGGAGTTCAATTTTGGGCCAGAAGAAAACTAATAGATTTTAATTTAGTTGGGCTTAGTTGGTTAAGTAATAGAAATAGCTTACGAAGAAATTTTAGTTAGGGTTAAGTTAGCTTTCAAAGAAAAATAATATATATATACGACCTGAAAAAGACGACTGTTTATCTTCTTCCTTAAACATACAACCTAATCGCCTCACCACTGCCGCCTCCTCCCTCTGCCCTCACAGATGCCAGCCTTCCCACTCTCTCTCTCTCTCTCCCCTCTTCTCTACTGGTGTAGAATGCCATTCCATCTCCTCTGTTCTCGTCACTAGACCAAGCGACCAGGACCGCTGTTTGCATGTCCGGAGCTTATTTCTTTCCCGAGCATGGTTGATGCCATTACATCTTAGACTCGATACCACACCTAAGGTTCGGGATTCGAGGTGAATATTTAGTTTCTTCATTTAAATTAAACGAATGGCCTAGGTTTTATATTATGTAATAATAATTAAGAAAAAATATGGAATATATTTAATTAAAATTTAAGTTAGTACGATTAAGTAAAAGGAGGATATAATTATGGAAATATGTTGGAATATAATTTAGGGTGAAAGTTTGTATGATAAAATAATGTATATTGTAATTATGATTATTATTGTTATTTTAAGAACAAATTAAGAGTCATGAAATTAAAGTGTACTATTAGTAGTTCTATTTTTATTGACATTAAAATTAACCTTGGGAAATTATTAGTTAAGGTCACCATAGAAAAAACGATGAAGGTATTAATGGTAAACATCCATGTTAAATGAATGTGTTTGGTTAAACAAATTTCAGATAAATATTCTTTGTGTAATAATATTAGGATATTGTGGCACATTAATGTTGTGGGCAACCAAGACACCCCGCTAGTGGAAGTAAATAAATTTACTAAGGACTACAAGCAAGAAAATTTTCACATTCTCATTAACACAGTATTGTTGTTATAATTAAATTACTCTTAGGTGAATTGAATGTGTATTGAATCTGAGTTCAATATAAGTAAATCCCCCATACTCATTAATTGTATTCCATATGTGATATATTTTGTGGCTATAATTGGATTGTTTGTATGATATATTTCGTGGTTATAATTGGCTTGTTCTGTGTGATATATCCTGTGATTATAATTGGATTCTCTATTDTGATATATCCTCTGATTATAATTGGATTGTTTTGTGTGATACGTCTGGTGACTATAATTGGATTATTTTATGTGATATGTTTCTACCGTTAACATGTTGGGTAGTTTAAATTCAGATTTATGTAGTTCATGTCATGGGCATGTAGTTATAGTGTTTTACATCATTCCTGGCATGAGTAACTCGTGCATTTAGAATGTGATGGTTTTAAGGAATGAAATTGGAAAAAGAAATGGGATTTTATGAATAAATTATTTTCCAAATGTTAAGAATTTTGAAAAAGGGGTGTAAAACCTAAGCCATGAAAGATGTGAATAGGAAATGGGATGTGGTGGACCGGCGCACCCGACCCAACCCTCTTATAGGGTGGGAAATTCATGTATTATTCACCTCTTATGAGGTGATGTTCAGGAAAAGTTAAAGTAATGTTAACCGCTTTGTGGTTCTACCAGTAGAAAATATGATCGGATTCTAAAGAATAATGACCCACTGCAAGCTTAATGTCTAGGCACTACATCAAGTGAGCTCACAACTTTAAAGGAATGGAAATGTTTGAAAAGTTCTTAGGTTTTGAAAGGAAAGTTTTTATGAGAAAGATTATGAAATGGAAATGGAAATGGAAATGTTTATGAGCTCACCCCATATTTCCTTATTTTACGTTTCAAGTGATGATTAACCAGATGGTGCATGGAAATCGTTTGGGAGCAGGCTTTGATACCCAAGAGTCATTTTGTTAATTAAATTTTTTATTTATTTATGAACTTGTTGAACGTTTAAATTTTATTCCTTTATTGTCAAAAACTTCTGCTGAAATTCTAAATATATGAGAATTAAGTCAGTAACATTCCCGGATTAGGGTAGTTTCTGATATAGGGGTGTTACACTGCTAATTCAACTTCCTTCAATATGGAACACTCTTAAGTACATTGAAGATGTTGAAGGTGACCTGCTGATCATCCACCTTCATTGTTAGTTCTTTTTTGTGGATATCAATATTATTCCTATAGCAAGGAAGGGTCGCCCAAAATGATGGGCACATCTTCATTGGCTTCATAGTCCAAAATTGTGMAATCTAATGGAAATGAACATTTTAACTTGGASSAAGACATAATTAATCTTTCCTTCAGGGTATATATAGGTACAATTTGTCAACTATGAAGTGATCGTAGTGGGTCTTGCCTCTCCAATCACGAGCTTTTTGAAAATAGACATAAAGCATGAGGTTAATACTTACCTAAGGTCACACAATCTTCTACTGTTGTAGGAATTGCCAATTGAACATGGTATAGTGAAGCTTCGGGGATCCTTTAGCTTTGGAGGCAATTTATGCAAATCAATGTACATTCCTTGGTCAATGCTACTATTTTGAATTCTCCCAACCTCCTTTTCTTTGATAAGATTTCCTTCATGAATTTGACATAATTGGGCATTTGTTCCCCACCAAATGCATGTTGATGTGCAGCTGTTTAATGATCTCCAAAAATTTACTAAGCTATTTATCCTTTTGTTTTGCGGTGAGCCTTTATGGAAATGGTAGTGTTAGTTTATCATCAATACTGCTTGGTCAGGTTGCTGCAACATTAGAATCTTTTACTTGTCGTGGAACTGATTTTTGACTGACTTTAATGCTGCTCTACTTTTGGGTAGTTGTCACTCATTTTTTGATCACTGGATCTTTGAACTCCTTTCCAGTTTTGAGTGTTATTGCCTTACGGTGCTCATTTCCATCWCTTTTGGGATTTTCTCTATCACTAGGAAAAGTGCCTTGTTGTCTGGTACTTAATGCTGAAGCAATCTAGCCTACTTGATTCTTCACGAAGTTCCTCAATGAYATAGATTCTGGATGATGGCATCATTCTTGGCATTATTTCTTGCCATGTACTCTTTCAACAATGCTTCTATAGAGTTTGGTTGTTCTTAGTGTACTGGCCTTTGATGTTAGTTCAATTGTAGAAATCTCGGAGGATAAAGTGGTCTCTGGTGTTGATTTGTTGTAGCATTTCCTCTTTAATTAGTCCATGAGAAATTCGGATGCTACCTCCATCCAAGGTTGTAGGTATTTGAGAAAGGATTATTTTCTTTGTTGAAATTCCCAGTATAGCACATAAATTCTAGATTAGATGGTCAGTTATCAAAAGGGTGTGGGTCTCCAGCATACACACAGTTAACGGTAGGTTGTTATGACATTTGTTGTGCAATGGGTAGTTTCATATTTTTGGGTATATTATTCAAATATGCTACTTCTGCTAAGAGTGCTATGACAGCATCAACTTCATGGACTCTTTGGACTCTTTTTGTTGTCATCATTCTAGTAATTATACATTGGTAGTTGTTTTCTCCAAGATATTGAATGCCTCATTGTATAATTTTGAAAACAATGCTCTATTTGCTGAAGCATCAACCACAACTTCGGTTTGAGCATTGAGTCCATTATAGAAGGTCTCCATTTGAATCTAGTGTTGGATGCTATGGTGTGGGCATTTCGAAGCAATTTTTGAATCTTTTTCATGCTTCATACAAGGTTTCATCGCCATGTTGCTTGAACGAGGTGATCTCATTTTTTCAGCGTTGCATTCTTTGCTCATTTCTCAGCTTCACATTCTTTGTTGAAGGGAAATACTTCATCGACAAATTCTCTGCTAGGTCAATCCAAGACGTTGCAAAATTTGGAGGCAAAAAATTCACAATTCTCTTGCTCTATCTCTCAAGGACAAAGGGAATAATTTCATTCTAAGTGATTCCTTTGAAGCGCTTTGAATTTGGAAGGAATTACTCACTTCCATGAACAACCATAGATGTAAATGAGGGTCTTCAGTGGCCATTCCACTGAACTGCTCAACCATTTGTAACATTTGGAACATGACTGCTTTAAGTTCAAACTACTAGGCTTGAATTTTAGGTCTCATGATGCCAAGATTCAGATAGTGTAAGACTAGTATAGCATTTTCTCGGATAGCATGATCCCTGTCATCCAACAACACTGTAGCATTAACTCGAAGTGGGTTATTATTGCGTTGTTCTGCTCCATTTACTTGTTGGGCTTCCATCCTTAACGTTTTTCGTCCTTTTCTAATAATTTTTCAAGGGTCTTTCTCAAGAATAGATGCTTTAGGGATTCGCGATTTAGCTTTTGCTCTAGTTCTCATAAACTAGCACTTCTAAACGTAAATGATAACTGAAAAAGATTACAAATGTTCAATAAAGAAATCAGGCATCTAGCGACACTCAAAAGTGTTGCTACATATTGAATTTAGATGCATTTTTTCACCTAGATGCATTTTGCTCGAATATCACAAGAGAAAATATAGCTAGAATTCACGATGCACTTCTAAATGTTGATATAAAGGATAACCCACAAAACATTTAGAAGTGATGCTAAAAAGCAAACCAAGACCAATATTTGGATGTAGTTGAAAATGATGCTAGACTGAACTTTTTATGGGTTGTAATGTTGTAAGAATCCATTTTAGTAGTGCTAGTTTGCACATATATATACAACATAAGATGCACTTGCCTGTTTACTGTTGAAGCCTTTTTCATACATTTTTATTTAAATTTATATATAACTATAATTGTGCTACATAGTACATCATAAACCTAAGTTTAGAACATTTCCAAATGTTTCACAATGTATTTGTAGATGCACCTTGACATGTTTCTACTTAGTACCCTTGATACATATATGTACCTAACTAGATGCAATTTACTAAAGCTTCCTTTGACCCGATCTAGATACACTTGACAATATATCTTCAAACTTTTACATATAATATTCTCAAGATTAAATTGCACGTGAATATTTCAAAATTTCATAAAACATAACAAAAGTTAAATTAATGTATAAATGTTAAATAATCCTATAAACATAAGAAGTCTTGAGCTAACAAGTTTGAGACTTACGTAGAAATTCATAGCAAGTTTAGACCTATAGCCTTTCAATTATAATAATATCCAAAACATAGGACTTCAACTAATCCATACTTTGAATTCAATATGCCTATTCTAGAACATCTTGAAACTCATACACCTTTATAGTCATCAGTTGGTGCAATCTACAATAACAAAAGGGAGCAGAACCTTTAATTAAGTGACACTTTTAATTAAATTTAAGATTGTATCGCAAAACTTTAAAAAATTGATTATTTATGAAATAATCACAATATACTAAAAATTGGGAAGCATTGAGCACTTCATAATAGAGACACTCACAATATACTAAACATTTGTCCACTTATCTTTGGGGGGGGGGGAAAAAAAATACAGACATGTATCACACATATGTATACTCAATGTTTCACTTTCTGAATCATTAAATTGGTCCAAGATTGAAATTTCCATCTATAACTTCACGAAGAACTAATCATATGAGAGTACATATGAAACCTCACAAAGAATACAGTGAGCATTGGAACTTTTAGATACAATGGGAGGCCTAAGTTTTCAGACCACCACTCTAACAACCCTAGATTAAGAACTATCCTAACTCGAAATGKTGCTATTTTACCCTTACATAGACTGATTTTGAATTTAAGATAGAAAAGAGTTTATAAAAATTTTAACAGAATCTCCCCTATAATATTTATATATCCAACCTGTACATAACAAGAAAAACTCAACACTTAACCACCACAAATACTCTATATCATAAATAAAAATCTTTTCAATCCCCAGCAACTCTAATCACCACAAAGAAAATASTCATTTAGTTATAACCCGGAGAAAACCTTCGAAAGAGTAAATCAGTAAATAAATAAATAAAGGTTGCTTTATTCGACAATCTCCACTACTCAATAAGATTTAATTAACACAAAAACACTTGGGTATCAAGCCTGCGTCCAAGCGATCTCCACGTACCATCTGGCTAATCATCACCTAAAATGTAAAATGAGAAAAAAAGGATGAGCCACAAAGTTCAGTAAGTAAATCTCATGTATGAATGCTCATGATATGCATTATTTGCTATGGAGTTCAAAAWTCCTTTCGACTAACTTTTTTAAAGTTTTTCATTTTTAACGTGGGCTCACTTGGTGTACCGCGTAGCCATTAAACTCTACAATGGGCAATTTATTATTTGGAACTAGATAAATTTTCTACTRGTAGTACCGCTAAGCGGTTATCATGTCATTAACCTTTTACTTTCTCTTTCATCTCACCTAAGGTGAACTTTACTTTCATTTCCACCCTACAAAGAGGTTAAGTCAAGTGCACCGGTCCTCGATGCCCCATTTCCCACTCACACCTTTCATGGCTAAGGCTTAGCCTCCTTTTTCAGTTCCTAACGTTTAGGATTCATTTGCCATTTAAGATTCCGTTCCCAAACCTTATCCTTTAACCTATTTCTATACAAATATCATGAAGATGCAATTTTCTCAAAAGAAGGTACAACATGTTAATGAGATGCATGTTCATACAATAACAACAAAATTAATGTTCCAACATGTAATAGATAATATTTCACATACTTGAATAATACCATAAACCACATTACATTTGCAATAGAAGCCTTTTATTCGAATAAAAAGGAAGGGAATTTACTTACCTGAAATTCTTAGTAGATATAATTTACTTAAATTGCAAGCAGAATGCCTTAGCTGTTCACAACGTCAATGTGCCAAGAATTATCCCAATTTTTATTACAAAAGAAGAATTTCATTTGAGATCCGTTTAATCTAATTACAAGTGATATGCATCTATCTAACATGAGTTTTCACCAATAGTACATTCATAGTTTATCCTACGAGTGACATTCATGTATACTAAATTCGGAGTTTAAATTTTACGTTGAAAAAAATAGAACTACTAAAAGCATAAATTTTAATTACATGGCTCCTAACCTTCCTTAAGCCAACTTAGTCTGGACAAGGGAATGTCCGTGGCTTCTAAACCTTAATTAAGCACTATGGGTCTGTCCAAAAATTCTCTCAATGACTTTGAGAAATTTCCAGACTAATCCAGGGTTTTAAAGAGTTTGAAATCCTCTATTTCTTAGTTCATAAATTGAGTTACTTAAATGAATCTAACTAAGAAATATCACCTTCCTAAAACAACATTAATAATAACAGTGACAACATACATTTCAAACTTAACAAATTCCACTCAACGTCAATAACCAGTAATGCCTCTGAAGACAAAAAACATCTCTCCTTACATTACCATACAAACCTAAATTCAAAATTAAATTATGTAT
>MEJB01000044.1:0-14035 GCA_001752375.1 Rhazya stricta
AGGCCCCTTAAAAATCATTTATTTATTTGGTCCGAGTTCATGATCCTCTAAAAAAGCACGCTTCAAACGCTTTAGCCTCACAAATGCAAGAATTCAAGCACTCATAAAATGGATGCTACTAAGATGCTAAATCCTTTTAAGTATCTATGGTAGTTTGGAGATTCCACRTTCAAGCACTTGTAAAATTTGTTCATAAACACATCCTTCTCCTTGGCAACACAACCAAGTGCTTTMCATAACCTGAATCAAAACCAAGATTAATTATCAATTTAAATAATAGGGACCCTCGCATGGGAAAAAAAGTTTATTTTACATTTTTTAGGGTCACTTTAACTTATATTTACATTTACAAGTTTTAATAGTTGAGGCACATGCACTGCACCAATAAAATTTAAAATTTTTATTCATTGAAAATTTTAATATGCCTTTTGTTTAACCATAAAATGTATCAATATAATATGAAATCTTTTAAAATAATTAAATCTATACATAATTTTCTTACTCTTCAAACCAAGAAACCCTAGGGTTAATCATTATAAATAGATCGTTTTGATTTATATATGTTCATGACAATTAATCTAATAATTCTCTCCTTTAACTCTTTTCTCTTTTTCTCTTCCTTCTCTCTAAACTTCTTCTCCCTTTTCCTTCACAATTATAATAAGTTATTAGTACGACTATCTAAYATCTACCTCGTTTCTTTACATCTCTACCCTTTAAAGCTTAATGCTTTTGAGTACGAGTCTCTATTTCTTCCAAGCTTTTGATTGAATATGAGTGTTCAATTGAGATACTCCTATAAAGTATTTGATTGGAAGTGCTAATTAAGGTAAGTTCAATTCTCATCTAAGTGTTTGAATCTTTTACGTATAGTTGAATTCCATGAATATTATTTGTCTCGATTTTCTAGACAATACTTTATGCTATATCTATTAGGCATTGATGGTAAGATCGTATATATAGTTGGAAGGCTAGCTCTAAAATAAGTTAATAAAAGAGAACGGAGAGGAGTAGGGTTACATGTAGAAATACATAAGGCTATTTACATAGATTAGTCTTAAGTGAGATATTGCTCAACAATTATTGGTGTTTGTGGTTTGATTTATCCTAGCTGTTGATTCAACCTTCTACCTAAAATTCACCATATCCTAAGAAGACTCAGGAAGCTAGCTGAAAGAACTTCTAGCAGCAGGAACAAGGCATTGTTCACACATGTTCGTCCAYCGACAATTCAGGAATTTATCAACGTCTACAAGATTCAACAAAGGAGGAGTTTTAATTTATTAAAAGCTTTAATTTGTTAAATGATTGATGTGTAAGTCCCTTGAACTTTTTGATTTAGTGGATTGTGTTTGATGCCTGGACGTGGTTCCCTTGAATATAGGCATTTATGCCAAACCACGATAAAATCGTGTCTTTACTATTTTGAAAATTGTTTGATATCTTTACATTTATTTGGTAAATCTTAAACTTATGAAATAACTTACTTCAAGGATGTAGTAATCAACACTTTAATGTGCAATTTTTATCTACTGAATCAAAAATTCTAATTCAAACCTTACCTGATTTTGTGATAAAAGTTTCCTTCTTAAACCCTAATTTGGCCAAATATTCCTTAAATAGCAACTCCTATTTCTAATTTTGAAATTACACTACAAAACCAACATATGCATGGCTTCCATTCCTCCTAAAAAGACTTTGCATGCAATTTTGTTTCTTCTAAACTGTCAAAATTCTTGCCTGTGCATATAATCCAAGAGGACATGCAACATCCTTGTCTCATCTTTTGAATTCAAAATTTTATTTCTTTGATTCCTARCTCGACTCGATTCCAAATCCCTGCTCCCTATGATTTTTGCATGTCATTTGTTAGCTTGTTTTACTATAGTCCAAAACTACATTCAAATAATTGTCTCTTCCTTATTAAAAARTTTTTTAAGTAAAATTTCCATCAGATTTCCTAATATCCCCTACTCAATTTTTCCCCTTTTTCTTTCTTTAATTTTTTCCATTTAAAAATCTTCTTGAAGAAGCCTTAATTAATTCTTATTATACAAGATTTAAGTTCCTTTTTCTTTTCTTAAAGCCTACCTAATTCTTGATTTTCAAGAGTTTTCATCATTTTTCCTGAAGAATCTTAACCGTTTTTCCTGAAGATCAATTAAACCACATTCTCAAGACATTCACCTCTATGTACATCACATCTCCCTACCCGTCTACCCTTCCATTTCCCTCAGCAAAAATTCTCTCAACTCACTCTCTCTCACACAACATCCCCTCTCTTTCTTCGCAGAAATTTTTCTTCTTCTTCACCCTACATACTTGCCGATAAAGCATTGAAGCTCTCAAGAAGATCCTTCAAGTTCAGCGTTGTTGCTGGAAAAATCGGCTGCACTTCTTCAATTTGGCTGTCTCCTTTAGCTCCATTGCGGTCAAGACAGCTGTAGGATTTTCCTTTGACTTTTCCTCTTTACTTAAGGTGACTATCTTAATAACTCCCTTTACAAAGCTGCCTAGTTGAAAAGGATGCTACGTAAATTTGTTTCGCGCTGTAAGATTCGTTGGCTAGATTTTAAAGGTTATTATTAGGAGCTTATTGCAATTCTAGGTTTTTGATGCCCTTTTGCCAGTTCGACCAACGAGGACTTTGGCACCAGAACGACTACCAAGTTGAGTGATTTCTGGAGTCAATTAATGAGAAACGAACATGATAGAATGGCCATGTAATTAAATGGTTGTGATATAGTTAAGACTCATGCATGTTRGAAATTTTAATATCATCACGTTCCTTGCCCTATTTTCGTCAGAAGTTTACTTTATGGACGGGCAATAGAAAATAGGATTGGATTATACTAAATGGTAATATTGATTCTTAGGTTTAAAGTAAGATGATTATAGCCTTCCCAAAACATAAGTGATGAATCTTACGAAATTAGTAGTAAGTTTGAATTATGAGTATGATACATCGTTGAAACGTGCGTTGTTGAGAACAATTTAAGACTGATTTAACTCAATTTAAAATAGTAAAATTTGGGATATGATCAAATTACCTGAATCTTAACAATTTTGCATTCCCCTGCTGCACCTGGCTGTTGTCTTGTATTGTGGTACTGAACCACAAATCTGTAGGTTATGAGCTTTATATGATTGTGATCCTTGTTGTTTTAGCAATAAAATGAGACAAATTTGATTAACGTTTCCTTAGTAGAGCCTAAGATATAAGCTTGGAATCTAACAGTGGTCAATTATGGTTAGCTTGCATTAATCTCAATATTTTGACCTTACTGAATGATGAAATTAAATCTGATTGTAGAGTTTTGAATATAGTTAGAAAGATATTTGTGTTAATATCATTTTACCACAAATTTAATGAGCAAACACATTCTATAACTCAAGATATGCTATAAATACTCTAAGCTGGCAGTTTTTGGCAAATTAGACCTTAACCATTCTGTTGAGTTTTTATACTTTGAAGCCATTAGGTCATCTTGGTTATTGAAATCTTCTTGATAAATAACTCAACATCTGGATTTGAAATTACTTTTGCTTGCAGCAATGGTTAAGCCAAAGAAATGCGCTAATGCATTCATTAGGATATTGATTAGAATTTTTATTACAGTTAGCTCTACTATAGATATTAGAGTTTATCACCATGATTTTGTCTTATATGAGGAGACCTTTACTACAAGATCTAGGCCCGAGCTCTAGCTGGATACACAGGAAACGTGCCCACAGGTAAGTCCTCTTTAAAACTATTCTTCTACATAATGCTTTTGTGAGATTACTTTTAAAGCTGATTTTGAGTTCTTTCTTYAAATTACTAATTTATTGGGCATTTGAAGATTGTTATCTTGTTTTTAGACAAATATATCTCTACTCACTTGAAAATGAAAATAAGCATTGATTTGTCTTTTGAAAAGAGCATGCTTGACATAATGCGAACATCAACATTTTATAGTTTTACAAAACTGAAATTTTATTGTTGCTTTTAAAAATACACTGATCTTAACATGACATGATTGAGATTTGCTTGATTGACTCGTGATTGGATGGAGTACTCCATTGGTCAACTTTAAATGACTCGCTCAGCAGGYAAAGTACTAACTTGGCTGGTTCTCGATATGAGGACCTCTTGAATTACCTACATGTTAGTATCACAATTACTAAATCATACGAATGTCAATAATATTTACCGATTAAATATTTTTGTGTTGCTCGGAAACCAATCATATAATTGTCTGTACATGAATTTTGTTAGTTTCTAATTTATTTTTGGTAAAAAAATTAGTTACCCAACTTTAATTAGTTACTACAAGCGAAATACAGGTTTGAATGTTGAAAAGTATTTGTTGGCAACTGTTAGCATCAGAATTTAGTTGATCCAGACAGCTAAAATTGAATGTGTAGATGAAACCACAAGTGATCTCCGGATGTGGGAGAAACAGTTGAAGCCTGGGACATATCTAAACATGAGCCACATTGACATTATTCTCCGTCAATCGACTAACATCCAGTCGATGATTAATAACGATTTTCTTATTGCCTATTTAAATCATAATTCATGCAGTGCATTTGACTTAACTACCAAATAATTAATATGAAAYGTTTATGTCTTCAATTCTTAAGGGGTGGGGAGCTAGGTCTGYAGCTGCKATTAGAATAAAATTTGAGCTCACTTATTAGCATATCTGGATATGGTTTTTCTTCATCTCTTGAAACTTAAATGGAGAACACTGCTTGACTAAGCAAAAGAAGAATTTATTGGCCTTTTGTCCCTCACAAGTTATTGATTGAGACTCGGAGAAGGTCTGCTTCAACTCTATCACTCTAGGACAACTAAGATTTTGATATCTTGTATAGAACTAGGTTTGGTCATTATAAATCAAGAATGTAAAAAATACTCAAAGATCACCCAACTCTTCCTAATCAGTTTGTGAGTTCCTTCAAACAAGGAAATAAAGAAACTATCCTTATGCAAYAGGCTAAAATGCATCAAGCAATTGATTTTCTTAACAAGATCAAGGCATCACTAGCATATAATCTCCTTCCAGTTCACTAGCTCRTAACCAAAAGTCCATTTCAAAAGAGAGAATTTATTATAACCAGTTGGCCCTTTATATATTGGTGCTACTTCATGTAAAATATCACATCTCTTAGCATTTATAGKGAGTTCTGTTTTCATTAGCAACAGTCTAGCAATCAGTTGAAACTGTTTAATAAAATATTTGGCTAAATCATTTCATAAAATAGCATATTTTGAGTCTGCATAGTCTTTTATTCATGGATTTCAAAGAAAGGAGAAGGTGTTGCTTTATAGTTACCTATCTGAATTTTCGGGTAACCATAAAGGCCCTGAAGTTTTCCTATACTATTGGAACAATAAAGATCTACATAGTTACTAATCTCCAAATCTTTTTCCCCATTAAAAATGTTCATTCAAAGAAAGTCTAAGTGAAATGGGAACTTAAACTGAATAGTTGATTATGCTAAGCTAGTTGAGCAAACAAACTGAATATTTATGCAAGCTATATGTTAATACTACTAGCCGAAAATAAAATAGATTGCAACTAAACTAGATATGCTAAAAAGTATGAAAATAGCAAGAAAAGCAGTAAAATTAAGCAATAAAAATACGGCATAATATTGTAGATTATGCTAAATAGGTATACTAAGGCTAATACAAGAGAAGGCTGACAAGTTGAGCAAACTAATCATTTACATTATTAATGCAGTAAACAATAAAGCTTTAAGAGAAGACTGATTGGTGTTTTTGCTTTAATTTWTCCTAGCTGTTGATACAACCTTCTATTTAAAGTTCGCTTTATTCCCAGAAGACTCAGGAAGGTAGCTGAAAGAACTTCCAGCAGCAGAAACATGGCATTGTTCAAACATCTTCGTCAACCAACAAAGCAGGAATTTATCAATAGCTACAAGATTCAACAAACGAGGAGTTTTAATTTATTAAAAGCTTTAATTTATTGAATGATGTGCAAGTCCCTTGAACTCTTGGATTTCGTGGATTGTATTTGACACCTGGACGTGGACCATGAATGTAGGCGTTTATGTCGAACCATTGTAAATCCTGCCTTTACTATCTTGATTATTGTTTGATATGTTTACATTCATTTGGTAAATCTTAAACTTGTGAAGTAACTTACTATAGTGACGTAGTAATCAACACTTTCATGTGCAATTTTCTCGATTAATCTTGAAAATTCTAATTCAAATCTTGCCTGATTTTTGGATAAGAGTTTTCTTCTTAAATCCTAGTTTTCCGAATATTCCTTAAATAAGAATTCCTATTTCTAATTTTGAAAYTACACTAGAAAACCAATATATGCATGGCTTCCATTCTTCCTAAAAGACTTTGCATGCAATTTTGTTTATTCGAAATTGTACAGATTCTTACATGTGCATATAATCCAAGAAGGCATACAACATCCTTGTCTCATTTTTWGAATCCAAAATTTCATTTATTTGATDCCTAGCTCGACCCAATTCCAAATCCCTATTCCCTATGAGTTTTGCATGTCATTTGTCATCTTGTTTTAACTATAGTCCAAAACTACATGCAAATAATTGTCTCTTCCTTATTAAAAAGTTCTTTTAGTAAAATTTCCATCAGATTTCCTAATATCCCATAATTGATTTTTCCCYTTTTTCTTTCTTTAATTGTTTTCATTTATGAAGCTTCTTAAAGAAGCCTTAATTAATTCTTATTGTACAAGATTTAATTTCCTTTTATTTTCCTAAAGCCAACCTAATTCTTGATTTTCAAGAGCTTAATTCATATTTCTGGAAGAGTGTTAATCTTTTTTCCTGAAGATCAATTAACACCCCACCCCCCCACAAGACATTCACCTCTATATATATCACCCTATTCCTACCCGCCTACCCTTCCATTTCCCTTAGCAAACTACCCATCTCGTTCCCTTAGGAAATGTTCTCTCAACTCACTCTYTCTCACCCGACATCTCCCTTTCTTTCGTCACAAAAATTTTCTTCTTCTCACCTTASACTCTTGCCGTAAGCATTCAAGCTCTGAAAAGATCTTCAAGTTCATTTATTGCTGGAAAATCGGACTGCATTCTTCAATTTGCTGTTTCATCCTTATCTCCATTCAGCCAAGACAAGCTTAGGATTTTCCTTTGATTTTTCCTCTTAAAGTGAATATCTATAACTCCCTTTACAAAGCATGTTTTGGTTGAAAGATGCTATTAATTTGATACCAGTTCTAAGATTCYTTGGTAGATGTTTAAGGATTGTTATGATAGTTGTTAAATTCTAAAATGGCCTTTTGCATGTCTATCAACATGGATTTTTCCATCAACTTGACTACTAACTTGAGTGATTTTATTATTGCAATTGATAAGAATGACATGATAGAATGACCTTGTAATTAAATGGCTGTGATATAGTTAAGATTTGTGCTTGTTGGGGAATTTGATATCATCAAGTTCTTGCCCTATTTTGGTCAAAAGTTTACTTTATAGACGGACAATAGAAAATAGGATTGGATTATACTAAATGGTTATATTGATTCTTAGGTTTAAAGTAAGATATTAGTGATGATTATTGCCTTCTCAAAACATAAGTGATCAACCTTGCAAATTTGTGGTAAGTTTAGATTATAAGTATGATATATCATTGAAAGTACTATTGTCTTGAGAAGAATTTAAGACCGAATTTACTCAATTTGGAATAATGAAAACTTAAGATATGATCAAATTACGTAAACCCTGTCCGTTTTGCATTCCCCTGCTGCACCTAGCCGTTGTGTTGTAATGTGGTAGTTAACCACAAATCTATAGATAACGAGCTTTATATTAATGTGATCCTTGTCATCTTAACAACAAAATGAGACAAATTTGATTAACGTTTCTTAGTAATGCTCACGCGACATACAGCACGAGAACTATCAGATGGTCAATCATTTCGAACTTACCAGTGCAATCTCGCTTATACTGAATCCTTACTGTAGAAATGATATCAAATCAGATTGATGCCTTAGATGTTATGAAAGTAACTGTATCTTACCATATCACTTTACCAAAATCTAATGAGCACACCATTTATGAGTCGGGTCTTACATATGCAATAAACCACTCTCATGCTGCAGTTTTTTGGCAGATTAGACCCTTAACATTTTGTTGGAGTTTCTATACTTGAAATGACTCATATAATTAGGAAAATTCCTAAGAGATCATTTTCTTGAGAAATAGGACCTCTTGGTTTACTGAAATCTTCTTGATAAAGAAATCAAACTTGGATTTGAAATTACTTTTTGCTTTGCTCAGATGGTTTAAGCCCAAAGAAATGTCTAATGCACTCATGAAGGATATTGATTAGAATTTTTATAATTAGTTAATCTCTCTATAGATATTAGAGTGTTTATCACTAACGATTGTAGTCTATATGATGTACCTTTACATACAGGAATCTAGGCTGGAGCTCTAGCTTGATATGTAGGAAAAACGTCTGCCGCAATGGTGAAGTCCGCTTTAGAAATTGTTTCTTGTGCATAATACTTTTGTTTAGATTACTTTTTAAAAAAGAGTAGAGATTCTATTCTTCTTTAAATTACTGAATTTAATTGCGCATTTGAAGATTGGGATCTTTGGTATTTATAGAAATCTATTTCTACTCACTAAAAACATGGAAATAAGCATTGATTGTCCTTTATAGAAAGAGCCATAAAATAAAGAGCATGCTTGACATGATATGAACGTCAACATTTTATAGTTTACAAGTAACTCGAAATTTTATTTTGCTACTAAAAATACACTGATCCTTGACACGGACTTGATTGGAGACTTGCTTGATTGCACATGATTTGGATGGAGTCTACCTCTATCGGTTGACTCTAATATGAACTAGTCCGCAGGCAAAGTACTGTGCTAGATTTGTTCCTATACGAGGATCCTCTTGAATCACCCCAGATGTCAGTATCATAAAGTTAGAGAAACTTGGCAAGCCATGGAGCAGCGCGTGGGTCGACTGTGAAACGCATTCGGTGGATGTTTCATCATTCTGTGCCCCATTACTAAATCGTTCGGACCTTCAGTAATATTTAACCGATTAATATATTGTTTGCGTTACTCAGATAACCAGTATGTACATGAATTTTGTTAGTTCATAATTTATTTTTAGCAAAGAAATAAGTTACCCAACTTAGTTAGTAATTACAAAGAGAAAGATAGGTCCTGCATATTGAAAATGTTATTGGTTGGCAATGTTAGCCACAGGAAATTTAGTTGATCCGAATAGCTAAAACTGAATGTGTAGATGAAACCACAAGCTACCACCCGATGTTGGAGAAATGGTTGAAGCCCTCGTACATGTCCAGACAAGAGCCACATAGGCATTATTCTCCATCAATCGGCTAATATCCAGTCGATGACTAATAATGACTTCCTTATTACCTGCTTGTCTGCTCAAAAAGGATATGATTAACCATACGACTAGCGACATGACAGGGGGATTTCTGACATCTGAATGCCTCAACTTAGACAAGATTTACTTGATGTTGATGGCCATACATACTACCCAAGAAAATAGGATGTGCAGCATTTTGTGGACAAATSATCTRAATTGAGCCTTGGTGTACAATTAACTWAAGTGCTTTGGTTAAGTAAAAAGGGGTGAAAAAGAAGGAACGAAGGATGATCAACTCCACAAAAAGATCATTTTATAAAATTCARTTATCAATTTTGAAATTTATAACTTCGATGTACTTCCTTTATTTTAATTCATAACTTGTGTAGGTAGCTTAGTTTGGGTTAAGATTTACGGTTCATATAATTTATGGCTTACTTTGGATTGAAATTTGAAGTTATGTTTTTGCTATAGTTGCTTTATGTGTTATCCAACAATTGATCAATATATTCCAGTTCCTCGTCATATATAAATATTTTCGGCTTGTGCTCTTCGATTTTTAAGCTTACATGGTTTGAATGAGAGCTTTTTTTGRTCATCCCAAGGATCCACCCTAAAATGGAGGTTCTATAGATTTGGCAGCCCATTGGCTCTCTAGTTATAACTTAGACTTGTTGTCTTGACTTACAATTTCCAATACGAGCYGAACGGTTGATTCTCAATATCATATGTTAAAGGCTTATTTCCATCAATTGGCAGTTGGCTTATTTGTGGCTAATTCCTATTGGCTAAAGATGAAAACCAAAACCAATAGTTTTGGTTTTTAACTAGCAACCAGTTTTTATGGGATTACCACTTGGATGGTTATTACCAAGTGATGTAATAGGTTGGTAATTATTTAATGCCAAGTTTGTTGGTGATTTGTTGTTAACGTTAAACCGAATATTCAATTGTTAATTATTGCTAAACATCAATGCATTATTTTTGCAGTAATGGACWCAGTAATTACTAACAAAATATTCAAAAGTTCAGCAGTTGTGTCATTTTGTGCATCTCATGGTTGATTATCTATATTTTAGAAAAATATTTTGCACAAAAAACGCTATTGCTTCAACTAAAAGCTTAAGGACATACATCCTTTGGCATCGAATAATAAAACTACTGTTGACCAAGAAGATTTTGTTATAACTATTATTGTCCATGCCCTACAACAAAAACACGCACTAGGGACACTAATAATTTAATTTAGAGATACTATAAAATATTTACCGATAATGTTTGGTGACAAAAKGCCTATGTGTCAGTAAAATTAATTTACCGTTGCTTTTATATAARCATCCCTAAAAATAACAACGCTTTTATATCCATGACCAAAATTAACGATGTTCCTATAGAAGAGTCGCCAAAATTACTGATGCTATTAGATATGTCTCTCAAAAATTAACAATATTTTTATTTTGAGCTTCCTAACTTAACAACACTTTTAGATAAGCATTCCCAAACATAACGATACTTTTATTTTAATAGTCCCCAAAACCAAGGATGCTTTTATCTTAAGCATCTCAATTTAATGATATTTTTATCTATTAAACACAATTAATATCTTCAGTTGGATGAGTGTCCTAGAGGAAAAGACATTCCGAAGTTTAAGTTACATTCCTTCAATAATAATTAAGCACAATTAATTTGGTGTTAAATATTAAAAGATTTCAATTTGTAATAAATAACATTCAAGTAATAAATAGAGTAGCTGGTCCATAAATGAGGAGCTCCCTTCTAATCTTAGATTCTTTTGATTGGAATTTTTGGGTAGCAGCAYTTTTAATTAATGAAAGAAAAAAAAACGTCCATATATTTTATATTACATGATAAGACGAAACGTGTCTTAAAAAGTTTCAGAAATGTAGTGACATTTTTAATTACTATATGCAAAAAAAAAAAAAAAAGGGCATTCCTTATCCTATCAGAACTTTTAATTAAGCATGAAAATTATTGTGTTTAAGTACAAATTGAGTCATATTTTAATAAATTTGAAGTGGACGCCTCAATCAATATCTCCTATACTGTTTGAACAAAAAAGAGCTAAAGACTTATACACGTACAAATCTAGTTTCCTATTACAAAATATTCCTCAAAGAAAGCATATGTTTTCTTATAGATTTAAGTGAAATGGAAAATATTTGGTAAATAAAAAAGTACAAAAGTAAATGTTCTTGTTCAATTAATACATGTGAATTAGAACAAARACTATTCTRAAAATTTTGTAGGTTTACTTTGTAATATTATCATATATATTGATGTTTTTTTTGTTATAGATGTAGTATAATATATTTCAAATGAGTAAGAGTTTAAATCATAATTCGTGCAATGCATTTGACTTAACTACCAAACAATTAACATGCACACTAACGTGAAACTTTTACCTCTTCAATTCTGAAGGGGATGGGGAGCTACGAGGGGGTCTGCAGCTGCTAATAGAATAAAATTTGAGCTCACTTATTAGCATATCTGGATATGGTTTTTCTTCATCTCTTGAAACTTAAATGGAAAACACTGCTTCACTAAGCAGAAGAAGAATTTCTAGGGCTTTTCGCCCTCACAAGTTATTGATTGAGACTCCGGAGAAGGTCTGCTTCAATTCTATCACTCTAGGACAACTAAGATTTCGATATCTTGTATAGAACTAGGGTTTGGTCATTGTAAATCAAGAATGTAAAAAATACTCAAAGATCACCTAGCTCTTCCTAATCAATTTGTGAGTTCCTTCRAACAAGGACATAATGAACTATCCTTGCGCAACAGGCTGAAATGCATCAAGCAATTGATTTTCTTAACAATATCAAAGCATCAAGAAAGAGACGCTTCCATGGTGATCACTGCTATATGACCTTTCTCAATACTCTTATTTCTTTTCAATCTTTATTATATCTTTGACATCTTAGTTATCATTTCATATTTATGTTGCTTTTGGGAAATATGTAACGAGATRGTGCTRAAACTAGATTTTAGCCGATACAARCAGCTGGAAACACTTATGCAACTGATGACTTTAGTGATACTTCTGACTTTAGGATCCCAACCGGCCACATAGATAGCAAAATGAAAAGCAAATACAGGCTTGAATGCTAAAGGACCTATTGGTGGACTAAGACAGTAAGAAGGATCATATATGTTAAAAGTAGGTTTCAGTAWGCTAGAATGGTCAAAAATGCATGAGCTAATAGTAATGCCAAATTGAGGTTAACCAATCATTGTAAGTTGCCAACAAAAGACGAGGACAGAGCCTTATTGGCACATGGACCAAATGATTGACTAAGCACTAGTAGATGAGCTTAAACAGAATTTCTTACCTTCTCGTCTAACTATTTTCTTGCAAGAGATAAGTTAGCCACCAACCAATCAAAGTGATGTAAGTTAAGTATAGGAGCATACCTAGGATAAGGGTAGAGCTCGGAAAACTTATTGTTGATTCACTACAAGTTATSACTCCTTGGCTAGGGCTGGTGACAAAACTAAGGAAGAATAAGATAGAAGAAAAGGGTTCATCCAACGAATATAGATCCTAATGGTAAACTACCCCTTGAACTAGAGTTCATAACATATGGTGTGATCATTTTCCTTTCYGTAGTTCTAGAATCTATCACAGCCGATTAGGAAAGCATCTATTTCTGGGGATAAGGTGGTCGGTTTGCTAAGCAGTAATCAAGCTTATACATTCAACTCCTTACTATGCCCAAGCCAATGGGCAGGCAGAAGTAACCAATAAGATACTTATCAATATGATGAAAAAGGGTATTGAAGATAAACTAGGAGATGGCATGAAGTTTTATAGGAAATGCTTTGGGCATAGAGGAATTTCTTAAATAGCCACAGGATTTACACCTTATTGGCTGATGTAAGGGCATGATATAGTCCTTTTGGTGGAGCTCACTGATCAGCTAGGTGGCTTTCTAGCATGTCATGCCAATAGTCGATTACAAGCAAGTTCTACTAATGGAGCTGGACCGGGTAGATGAAGATATGTGAGAGGCTTTTGAACACATCTTAAGGCACAAACAGAGAATGGCAAAGGCATGCAATTAGAAAGTCTAAGCCAAAACATTCAGGAAAGTGACATGGTTTGGAAAAAGATTTTTCCTATTGCACCTAATGATCCAGTATTTAGCAAATGGTCACCTAACTAGGAATGACCCTTTTTTGTTAACAAAGTCATTCTAGATGCTGCCTATCCACTAATGCAGCCGAATGGTAAGGAAATGGGTCGTGCAATTAATGACAAATATTTGAAGCGCTACTACCCTTCTTTTTCAGAAGGGATAAAATATTGATAAATAAAAAGGAGGTCGTTGAATAAAGCTTCGTCAGCTAAAAGAGTCGATTGGCCTTATATATATATTATTTTTGGCTACATACCAACCGTTTAACAAATTCATTTTTCAGGAATTAGCCAAGAGACATGTCTAGCTTCAAGAAGAGCAAAGGTCATCTTGCTGACTTAATTACCTTTCGTCACAAGCCAATTAGCTCTTCTCATCAACTAACTTAGCCAGTAAAATAGCTAGTTTCAGTATCAACGAAGGTAATTTGGCTAGTATGCAGGTACTTTGTTTCAGGAGATCCTATTCGCTTTTCTCAGCAGAAAAGTGAGTGCTCAGCTCCC
>MEJB01000044.1:17185-33916 GCA_001752375.1 Rhazya stricta
GAAGAGGAAATAAGGGGGGGGTAATGGCAACCTGCTTTATACAAGATAGGTCGAAAAACGGAGCCTCACTCGTACGGGCTAGTTCCTTTCGGGGGGAACCCCCTCCGGGGGGGTTGGTATTAAATGAAAGAAGATAAGGACACCTCCATCAATCCATAAATCAAGCATATTATCTTCATTTTTATCTTTAAGTTATGTTTTAGCAATATTTGGCTAGATTTATAGTAAATTTCCTCCTTATTTTCCAGCTTTTCATTTGTGTATCTAGATCTCGTTATGTTTCTTACATGTCAATGATGCTTTTCTTTACTTTCTGAGTTGTTTTGATTCTATAATATGCTTTCTTCCAGCTTTCTTTAGTATAGTTTTTCTTAACTGCTTTATTTATCTTACTTTCCTTTAGAATTTAGCTTAGTTGTTTGTTCCYGATGCATTTTCCACAATTCTTTATTTGTATTTGTTCATTACTTTGTAATTCTTAAAGGTTTATTTTTTACTGCATTAGTAGTGTAAATGATTAGTTTGCTCAACTTGTCAGCCTTCTCTTATATTACTCCTATTTAGCATAATCTACAATCTTATGTTGTATTTTTATTACTTAATTTTACTGCTTTTCTTGCTAATTTCATACTTTTTAGCATATCTAGTTTAGCTTCAATCTACTTTATTTTCGACTAGTAGTATTAACATATAGCTTGCATAACTATTCAATTTGTTTGCTCAACTAGCTTAGCATAATTGGCTATTCAGTTTAAGTTCTCATTTCACTTAAACTTTCTTTGGAGGAATACTTTTAATGGGAAACAAGATTTGGAGATTAGTAACTATATAGATCTTTATTGTTCCAATTGTATAGGAGATATTAATTGAGTCATACTCCTCAAATTTATAGAAGCGTGAGTCAACTTGTACTCAAACTCTAGGGCCTTCATGGTTACCCAAAAATTCAAATAGAATAAGGAATACACTTTGAAGCATAGAGCTTCTCCTTTCTTTGAAATCCATGAATAAAAACTATGCAAACTCAAAATATGCTATTTTAAGAAATGGTTTAGCCCAATATTTTATTAAGCAGTTACAACTGATTGCTAGACYATTGCCAATGAAAACATAACTCCCTACAAATGTTTCGACATGTGATATTTTACATGAAGCAGCCCTAATATGCATAGGGCCAATTGATTATCATAAATTTTCTCTTTTGAAATTGGCTTTTGGTTATGAGCTAGTGAACTGGAAGGGGATTATATGATGAAAATAGTCATATTTAAAAATTAAATAAAGATAGCCAAGAGATATAGATAGAGAGATTCATAGTTCCTCAAAATAATATAAAGAGCTTGRTATAGATAGATGATATTGATGATCTTAAACCAAAATCAATTGAAAAATGACAGCATGGATGGTCAAACTGAAAAGATGAACTGAATCATAATTAAACTTACTTTTGAAACGTGAGGTTCTTGGACTTGTAGTCTGAACATCACTAGGAGCAACGGTATTTATATGCGGAAATGAGATGGAAATAATGAAGTCTTAAGATATAAAACAYGATTAAGGCTCAAGATTTTTCACAAAGTCAATGTATTGATTGTATAGAAACATATTCACTTGTAGTTAATACAACTATGTTCAAATATCTTGTAGGATTAGTATCACATGAAAAACTTGACATGTGTTTAATGGATGTAGTCACTATTTATATAAAAGTATTATTAGAYAGTGATATTTACATACAAATCCCTGACATAAAATTTTCCATAAACATTTCTCATAAAAATCATTCCATCAAATTGCAAAAATCCTTGTATAAATTAAAACAATCTAGATGTATCTGATGTAATAGCCTTAGCAAATATCTCTTGAATTGAAGGATACAAAAATAAAGAAAACATATAATGCACTCGCAATTATYGTAGTTTAAGTCTATTTAAATTTAATTAAAACTCCTGAAGAKCTCAACAAAACTACAAATTATATAAAAAATGGATTTGAGATGAAAGATTTAGGAACAATATAAGTTGTCTTGGTTTTCAAATTAAACATTCTCGGAAGTATTATTTGTTCATCAATTCAAGAAAAGAGAAAAAGTAACAAAACAAATTTATATGGATGGTGCACATCCATTGGCATCAATTATGATCATTTGATTAATTAAAGTTGATAATGATCATTTTCGCCCACTTGAAGATGGGGGAAATTTTAGTTCTGAAGTTTCATACCTTTACTGCAATGCACTAATTTATTTGCAAATTGCACTWGACTTGAAATACAATTTTTATGTACATTTCCTTGCAAGATATAGTTATTCAAGGATTGTTATATGCTAGAGATCTATTAAGAAAATCAAAAGAATTACATCCTAAAATCATTCAAAAATTATTGCAATTCATGAGACTTTTTGTCTTGACTTACAGTTCTTGGTTCTCAATATCATCTGTTATAGGCTTATTTCCATCAATTGGCAGTTAGCTTATTTATGGCTATTCCTATTGCTTAACATTTTTTTAACACAAAAGTAATTACAAACCAAAATCAGTAGTTTTGGTTTTTAATTAGCAACCATTTTATGGGATTACCAACTTTTATTGAATGGTAATGACTGAGTGATATAATGGATAGTAATTATTGAATGCCAAGTTTGTTGGTGATTTGTTGTTAATGTTAAACTGAATATTCAATTGGTAGTTTTGTTGCTAAATATCAACGCATTATTGGTGCAGTATTTGTGAGTGTCATTTTGTGCATCTCATGGTTGATTATCTATTTTTAGAAAAATATTTTGCACAAAAAAGCTATTGCTTTAACTGTAAAAACGATAAGGACATAAATCCTTTAGCATCGAATCATTAAAATATTGTTGACCAAGAAGCTTTTTGTTAACTATTATTATCCATACACTACCACAAAGCATGTCGGTAGGGACATTAATAATTTTTAATTTAGTGATACTATAAAATATTTATCAATGATGTTTTTACTTGCGTTGTTAAAAGTGGGTCGTGATATTAGTTAATTGCAAAAGGCCTATATATTAATAAAATTAATTTATCAATGTTTTTATACAAGCATCTCTAAAAATAATAACGTTTTTATATCTGTCACCAAAATTAAAGATATTTTTATATAAGAATCGTCAAAATTACTGATGCTATTAGAYATGTCTCTCAAAAATTAAGTATATTTTTATTTTGAGGGTCCCAGACATAACGATACTTTTAGATAAGAATTTCCTAACATAATGACACTTTTATGTTAAGAATCCTTGAAATCGATGACACTTTTATCTTAAGTATCCCAATTTAACGATATTTTTATTTCTAACCACAGTTAATATCTTCCGTTGGGTGGGTGTCCTAGGGAAAAAAACACTCCAAAACTTAAGTTACATTCCTTCAATAATTAAGTATAATTAATGTGATATTAAATACTAAGAGATTCCAATTTTTAAYGAATGRCATTCAAGTAATGAATAGAGTAGYTGGTCTATAAATGAGGTGCTCCCTTCYAATGTTGGATTTTTTWATTGGATTTTAGGTTAGCAGCACTTTTAATAATGAAGGAGAAAAAATGTCTCCATTTTTTATATTGCACGATAAGACAAAACATGTCCTTAAAATTTTAAAAAATATAGTGACGTTTTTAATTATGTAAGGAAAAAAAAAGGGTATTCCTTATCCTTTCAGAACTTTTAAGTAAGCATCAAACTGTGTTTGAGTATAGATGGACTCATATTTCGATAAATTTGAAGTATAGGCCTTAATCAATATCTCTTATACTGTTGGAACAAAGAAAGAGCTACATTASTTATAAATTTCCAAATCCCGTTTCTTATTACTAGATATTCCTCAAAGAAAGTATATGTTTTCTTATAGATTGAAGTGAAATGGGAAATATTTGGCAAATAAAATAGTACATAAGTAAATGTTTTTGTTCAATTAATACATGTAAATTAGGGGACAAAAAACTATTCTAAAAATTTTGTAGGTTTACTTTGTAATATCATCATATATATTGATGTGTCGTTTGTTATAGATATAGTATAATATATTTGAAATGAGTAGAGTTTAAATCATAATTCGTGCAGTGCATTTGGCTTAACTACCAAAGAATTAACATGCACCTAACTCGAAACTTTTACGTCTTAAATTCTTAAGGGGGTGGGGAGCTATGAGAGGGTCTGTAGCTGCTAATAGAATAAAATTTGAGCTCACTTATTAGCATATCTGCATATGGGTTTTCTTCATCTCTTGAAACTTAAATGGAGAACAATGCTTGACTAAGCAGAAGAAGAATTTGTTAGCCTTTTCACCCTCACAAGTTATTGACTGAGACTCAGGAGAAGGTCTGCTTCAACTCTACCACTCTAGGACAGCTGAGATTCGGATATCTTGTATAGAACTAAGGTTGTTCATTGTAAATCAAGAACGTAAAAAATACTCAAAGATCACCCAACTCTTCTTGATCAGTKTGTGAGTTCCTTCAAATAAGGAAATCAACAACCCATCCTTACGCAACCGCATGAACTKCATCAAGCAAATGATTTTCATAACAAGATCAAGGTACCATAAAAGGACGCTTCCATGGTGATCACTGCTTATGACATTTCTCAATACTCTTTTTCTTTGAAGTCTTTATTAATCTTTGGACATCTTAGTTTTCATTTCATATTTATGTTACTTTTTGGAAATATGTCGAGAGATGGTGCTAAAACTAGATTTTAGTCGATCCAAGCGATAGGAAACACTTATGCAACTGATGACTTTGTTGATACTTCTGACTTTAGGATCCCAGCCGATCACATAGATAGCAGAAATAAAAAGCAAATAGRGGCTTGAATGTSAAAGGATCTGTTGGTCGATTGAGGCAGTAAGAAGGATCATATATGTTAACAGTAARTTTCAATCAATTAGAAMGACCAAAAATACATGAGCCAATAGTAATGCCAAATTGAGGTTAGTCGATCATYATAAGTAGCCAACAAGAGACGAAGACAGAGCCTCATTGGCACAGGTCCCAAATAATCGACTGAGCACTAGTAGACGAGCTTCAATAGAAATCCTTAACTTATTGTCTGACTATTTTCCTGCAAGAGATATGTTTAGCCATCCAACCAATCAAAGTGATGCAAGTATAGGAGCATACCCGGGATAGGTGTCCAGCTGAGAAAAGCTTATTGCCATATGGTATATTTGGCCTATTCCAGGTCAGTTCTGTACAAGTTGTCGCCCGATCGGCTAGTACTGGTGACAAAACTAATAGCTAGGGAACAGTCTAGAGGGCTTAAATGGTGTATATTAGGAAGAGTMAGACAGAAGAAAAGCGGTTTCACACCAACCTACTTCTATTTACTGTTCAAAAGCTGTCTACATCTTTCTTTACTACTTTGTTAGAGTTTTCTTCCGCTTTGCCTTGTTTTTTGTCAGATTGAGAGTATTATCATTGTAGTTGAATTCTTGTTCCATCGACCAAACCACGCTATCAATACAAATTTTTGCTAATTTGCTCTTGAACAATTGCTTTACATTATAGTGAGATTTTTGAATTACTTCAAGAATCCATCTTTAATAAACGAGGTTATAAGCCCAGTGACAATTAGCTTTGTGTGTCCAACTACAGCTTGTTGCTAGCTAAAACRAAGTCAATTGACAGCAACCTTAGTTGATCCATCAACTAGTTAGTTGRCAACATACTCAGCTGTTCCAACGGCTAGTTAATTAGCAACATCCTCAACTGATTCATTGGCACCGTGAATTTTCTAGGTCAAAAGATAGTATAAWAGATTTTAGATGAAAATTAAGTAGTTCAAATTATATGTTGTGAGTTTCATGTGCCCTACCTACTAAACCATGAATATAAGTGCACATTGGAAAACGAGAAAAGGATTCCCTTCACTTTCATCTTACCGAACTTGATTCTTCAAAGAGAGTTTGCTCAGTTAGAGATCTATTTGTCTAATGGAACCCCTTAGCAGATTAATCTATTTGTAGGTGAAATAGATATTATAGCCAAACAGACAAGGTATCAATGCAAAAACAGTAAGAGTAGCAAGGGTGAGAAGGGTGAGAAGGACGATAAGAAAATGGCATAAAATATGAGATCAAAAGATCATCTATCAAGCTCAAGACGTCATTTTAAGGATGAAAATCAGAATTGGATGATAGATAATTAAGCTAAACTTATGTTCCACATTCATTATAATATCTTAATATTCCGTTTGAATTTTAGATAAAATCCTTTAGTAGTGGAAGGTTCTTATAGCAAAGCACTTAAGGCAACAAGATACTATAGTTCGTCGAACTCAGAAATGTGAAGTACGACACATGGAACAAGACAAAAGAGAAATCCTTTGCATTCTGAAAATCTGACTGAAAATGAAACACAAGCGTTGGTCTATGGTTGACTTCGGTTGGTTCCYAAAATTCCAAGACAATAAGCAAATGTGGGACCACGGGACACAAATAAGGAATGAAACAAAAGTGAAATACTGAGTCATTTCCCTCGTGGGCAGACAAGAGAGAAAGGGACCACAAGCCAGCTTAGATTTTTCCCCTTGATAAGAATCATCCAGCAGACAGAGGGAGTACTCCTAGGAGCTTAGAGAGATTGAAGGGTTTCGTTTCAAAGAAAAACCCAATAGGATAGTGCTCGTAGTTTAACCATAGAATTAGTTTTGAAACTTTATCCTTAGACTAACTAAGAACCTGCACTCTATTCTGCTTTGAACTTTCAGTTGTATTCTGCAGTTCTTAATGACATCATTTTAGTTTATCAGCATTCTCCTAAGCTATTTTTGTTGAGCTTTAGTATACTTCCATTAGAAATGAGTTTAGACAAGTCAATTAAAGAGTTGTCAGCTGCAAGGGTGTTGAGAATATCCCAACCCTGAAGAGGTASTAGTCATCTCCTGAACAAGGAGTCGATATTTCTACAATTTCAACATAGCATTAGCAAGACAGAGCAACAGACAAGTATATTGTTGTGAAAATAATTTTGAGTAGCTGTTTTCCCTTACTATATATGTAATAAACTATTCTAGAAGAATGGTCAATTTACATCTTTGGTGTTTTGAAGTTTAATGTTTGTGTTAGTCATGTTCCTAACGTACCTAGGTACAATTGGGTGCATGTTCTAAAAAAATATTTAGGGTTTKAATTGTAATATCAATRTTACATACTTTATGATTAAATAAATGGTATAATAGAATCTTTATGAACAAGAATTTACATTATATATCGTACAATACACATGTCGCAACTAGTAATAATTGAAAATGCAAATATATTAATTGAGTATGGATTTGTCAAGGTGAACAAAAATATTTGATTTTTAAGGTAACTGAATAAGAATTTTCCTAATTAACCAAAATAGATTCAAAATGGCAATTTCAGCTCCATGTAATGTGTCTAGWGGACATCTTTTATGATGATTCAGTTTTGACAATATTTTTACTACCACTTGTTAAGCTTTTGTCATTTATTTGTCTAATTTATCTTGCATTTACATRAGCCATAATTTGTATTTTAAACTTCCTATTTAACACAATTTTCTTAACAGTTTTGGTCKATTTTTATCTTTGCTACTTTATTACTTTTATCTKAACTTGTTACCAATTGGTGAGAACTTGATGTGAACATAACTCAAGATAACAACACTAAGAATAGTAGTTGAACACCAACAATATGCATGTTTAAAAAGAAAACTCTAAATTCATAAGAAAATATCATAAGTAAGAAAATAAGACCATCACTTTCATTTCCACGCCCACAAGCCAAAGAAGACCACTGTCCCCATAGTTTCAACTAGTCAGCCAAACACTCTAGCAAATACTGTTCACAAAGTAATGAACAATATCCAAGAGGTTCTTCACAAACACGCCAAASTAAACATAAGCAATGGACTTAGAACATAAACATATTATATCCTAATCATAAATGTATAATTACCTACTAGCACCAATAAGCTACTTAATTATAAACATAGGAAAAGCAAAGAGATTAAGAAATTATAACTTAATCATACAAATCTTTGTAATAATTCTTACTAGCACCAATAAGATCAACAAATTACCAATGCACTTAAAACATAAACATATTATAGAAGTAATACCCATAACAAATTGTAACYAACAAAAGAAAAAAATGARTTATGAAAATAATACCCTTAGTGTTCCCATGATACSGGTAGGAATCGAAGAAGGATTAGAYCCTACTGATAGAGCAATTAAATTGTGTGGGGATAAGTTAGTTCTTTTAGAAAATAATATTGCATGCATCTCGGTAACTTCTTGTTCACATTTGCTAGTTGGTTCTTCACGCTTTCAAGTTTATTTCATTGTTCTTCAATTGTGTCATGAGATGTAAGTAYGTCTTGGAATTTCGCCCCAAGCATCGGAAGGATGAACACCATTACCATACATATGAACTCTACCAAATTTATCCAGTCCAAGCACTTGTGCAAAGATGTCATCTAGAGCAAGTCTATCTTCCKAATCATGTGGGAGTTGGCTAGYTCKTTCCTTCATCTYATTCTACATGATTAATAGACAATAATTTAGATAATATTCAAGTAACCAAAATCAACATTGTGCAAAATAAATTCGTAAACACTTTAATTTAAAGATGTATCTCATTACCAATGCACTTGCAACATCTGAACTTGATGGATTTCCTCTTAAATCTGTGTAACACTTGGAGAACATTTTTACTCGGGTGGGGGAATGACCTATCTCCTCTGCCTAAATCATATMATAATYCATCAATGTGAMAATTAGACACATTCCATTTTAAAAGTAGCACATTATGTGATGATGCATTTATAAAGTACGTAATATTTGTAATATGTTATGCACAGAATTATACCATCTCATCATGAATTTCCTGAATGGTTTTTTCTAGTAATATGATTCATCTTCTTCCTACTCCTAAWATTTTTATTCTTTTCACAAATGACCTGAAAAATAACAAAATATAAGTATAAATTCAAATGCATGATAATGAAAACTAAAAACTACCATAAGATTAATAGTAAAAGAAAAAAATATATTTTTACCTTTCCTTCTAATGTATCCCACTAAGTAATAAGATTAAACCAGTGACTCTGTATCGCATGATCATCTTTACAATGAGATTAGCTTTGGATGTTCTTCTCTGGATCGTACCATTTTTTTCTCAATATTAATATCCAATTCCTCCATTTTAKCCCAATTGACTTTAGAATTATCTGTTCAGAACCAGGGATAGGTCAAACTTCTCCTATAAATATAGAAATACAATGAAGATAAAGTTAAATAAAGTAAGGATACAAACGTTAACTTTTCAATTACTTAGCTTGCATATTAACCTTACCTTTACAAGACTTATCATTCCACTCTTCTTTTCTTGTGGCATATGATACCAGGTTCTTATGTCAATAGGGGCATACTTGCCATTTCTTGTTATAATTCCCAAAAACTCAGATAATTTAGAACTCTTGTCACCAATTGAAAATTCAAATTTATTTCATTCAATTCTTATCAGGTTAATGCCTTTAGGATGACCCTAAATATTTGTCTCATAGGTGGGRCTCGTCTTTTTCTTTAAAGTATTACKACTATTGCCTTTATGAACTACAAAAACAAATTAGAAAAGGATGTTTTTTTGTATTATGCAATATGAAAATATACAAAATAAAAAATACATTATTCACCTTGCTTCCCCCTTAGATGATTATCGACTTGTCCTTCAACATCATCAATTCCATCATTTTGAGTTTCTGAGTCATTGTTTTGTACCATCATATCTGTCTTCTTGAACCACTCAATTAATATTTGATGGTCAAGCATCACTTTCAACCCTTAATCCATCGGCCTTCTTTCTCCCTCTAGTTCCCACCATACCTGTAGAAAATRTATGCCACAAAGTGCCACAAAAACACTAAATTCTGAATAAATTTCCAAAAAAACACTGCAATATATAGCACTAAAATGCATAAGTATCCATAGTACAAATATAATAGAAAAAGGAACTTTTCATGAGGGTTGAAGATCAATTTGAATGCCATCCACACCTTCTCGAACCCAACTAAAATCATCACTAGCACCCTCCTCAATTACGACATTGCAAGTTTCACTTTGCAAATATATCTCCACATTATCTGTTTCGCCTGTTTTATAGATAGATCTAGCTTTCATGCAAATAMCAAAACCCCAATCCTTTTCTAGTGGGTCATCGACATAAAATACYTGGGTTGGTTGAGAAGCTAAATGAAAGGCTCGGAATGAGGCCGTACATTGGTGAAGTTAACTAGCACAAAACCATCGACATCTTGTTTCAACCTTTTCCTTGTAGACACCTAATCACATCCAAACAACATAACTTTACGATCTTATCTATAATCTACCTCAATTATGTTAACTAGAACTCCATAATGAGATACATCACCAAGCACTGGATTTTGGTCCCTTATACTTGAGAAACTATTTGTTGTTGCATTAACTGAAACACCACCATTTTGTATTTTCCTTTTATGTTCTACTTCTCTTGKATGGAACCGAAAACCATTAACAATGAATTTTTCATACTTCAGCCCAATTTGATTAGGTCAATTGGCAAGAAATTTCAAATCCTTTGAAAGTGGATCATCATTGAACAAAATGCAGCTATTGGACCTATAATATATATCAACAACAATTACTAGAGTCCAAGTACACATAACTCATTAATTTAGGTCATTTAACAATACTTAGACTTACATGATTGGAAAACCAATTGGAAAAGTTCTCGTTGTGAATTCTCTCAATCTCAGGCAAATTTGCACGAGGATRGTTTTCTCCGCTATCCTATGCTGGAGACTATATGTAAACAGTTGATTTTGGTTAGATAACATGCAATAGTGTAATGTCCTTAAGATAGAAATTTTAGGTTTAACTTACTCTATATATGTCTTTGAATCATCACAATTGAACAACACATATTGATGTGCCTTTTTCAAGGTTTCATCGTCAAATCTTGTTGGAAGTCCTTTGCCCAATGAACGTCCAACACTTAAGAAACTATTTAAACCAACATAAGGAGTAACATCTATATCCTTATTTCTACCTGTTGGGTTGAATTTTGTCTCTACGAATTCACCGAAATATAATGAACAAAAAGTCTAGCACTCTTGTGCTAAATATCCTTCAGCAATTGAGCCTTCAGGCTGACCTTTGTTTCGCACATAGGACTTTAGCGTGCCTAGTTGCTTATTTATATCAAGGAATAAAATATTACATGACATTAATTTTTATCATAATTAATAGAATGTAATTTGACAAAAAAAAATTATTGATTACCTCTCAATGGGATAMATCAATTGGTAATTAGCCAGACYGGCTAGTCTTGCTTCATYAGCCAAATGAACCATTACGTGCATCATGACATTGAACAACGATGGAGGAAACACTTGCTCTAACTCACAAAGAATAACTGCAATCTCATTCTCTAATTATACAAAATCATGCGGAAGAAGTTTAGTAGAGCACAACTTTCTAAAGTATATGCTCAACTTTATCAAAGGATAGCGAATGACTTCTGGTAGAACTTTTCTTAAAAATATTGGCACCAATTATTGCATCAATATATGATGGTCATGACTCTTTAGTCCAAGAATCTTTGATGKATTCAATTGTATACGTCTTAACAAGTTAGAAGCATAACCATCGGGTACTTTAACACCTTTCAAAGCTTTGCAAAAGATGTTTTTCTCATTCTTAATGAGCACAAATGAAGCTGGAGGCAAATAAACATTACCATTCTCCTCACCATAGGATGAAGATCTGGACGAATACCTATTTCCTTTAAGTCAAGCCGTGAGTTAAAGTCTCCTTTTTTAAATGCAGATAGTATGCATTCACTAACATTCTTCTCAATTTGCATWATGTCTAAATTGTGTTGCAATAAGTTGTCTGACCCATAGGGCAAGTTGAAGAAAATACCTTGTTTCTTCCAATTGAATGGAAAGTATCATTATGATTGACTGTCTTGCCAAACTTTAATACTTATCTTTCAAGTCATTCAATGTCACATAGCCAGTAAGTTTAGATGGTGGACCACCATGTTCTTGCTTACCATTAAATTATCGAGTAGCTTTTCAAAACGGATGATCACGAGGTAAGAATCTACGATGCCCCATGTAACAATGCTTACCACCATTCTTCAACCACTGCGAATTAGTATGTTTGTGACAAATCGGACAAGCAAGCTCCCCCTTACTACTCCATCTAGATAAATTAGCATAACCAGGAAAATCACTGATCGTCCACAATAATGCTGCTAGAGRATTAAAATTCTGCTCAGAAGATGCATCATAAGTTGTTATACCTACATCCTATAGCTCCTTCAACTCAGAAATTAGATGTTGTAAATAAACATCAATGTTATTTTCAGGAGCAGGTGGACCAGGTTTTGACAGCGACAATATCAAATAAGGTTKTTTCATACACATCYATGGTGAAAGATTGTAAGGCATGAGTATCACAAGCCATGTGTTATGAGAAACATTCATATTCTTAAATAGGTTAAAATCATCAGATGCTAATCCCAATCTCATATTACGTGTATCTTYTGCAACTTTTGGGTTTAGAGAATCAAAAGTTTTTCAAGCTGGTCATTCAATCAGATGTCTCATATGACCATCATCTATGTGGACTTCTATATGCCATCTCATAGAATTTGAAGTCTTTGCCGATATGAATGTACGTTGTAATCGAGGTATTAAGAGAAAATGCCACAAAACCTTCTTTGCAATCTTCCTTTTTTCATATATAGGATCATTTTCAACTTTAACCCACCGAGACTCTTTACATGTTTCACAGTCCTTCCATCCTTCTTTATCTCTCCAATACATTTTACAATCATTAGGATAAGCACCTATTTTCTCATAGCCCAGGCTTAGCTGTTTAATTTTTTTTTCAGCCTCATAAAAGGATCTAGGAAATTTTGCACCATCAAGAAAAGCTTCTATTAACAAATCAAGYAATATATCAAMATGCTTATTCAACCACTTCCCTGCACACTTGAGGTGAAGCAATCGAATAATGAAAGCCATTTTTGAGAAATTTTTACAACCTGGATATAACTCCTGTCGAGATTCATTGATGAGTTTTTCAAATTTTTCTGCCTCCCCACTTGGCAATTCAACCTCAACCTCAATGTTATTACTAGATGGGCTCCCAAATGCATCATGGAGCATTCCTTCCACGTCATATGGTGGAGTATCTACATTTTTTACATTGTGACTAGATTGTGGAGAACTTGACCTAGAAAATGAAAGTTCTCCATGAGGTATCCATTGTGTGTATCCCTTGATAAACCCCCTAACAATCAAATATTCACTTCATTCCTCGCTTGTTCTCATTATTCCATTTCTACATTCTCGACACAGACACAATAACATTTCATTTAAACTTGAATTGTTCATTGCATAGTTTAAAAAGTTTTGAATTCCATTTTGAAATGCCAAGCTATTTCTTGGAAGATTTGTCCATGATGATAACACTAATGAACTATAGCATAAGGAGAAAAAATTAAAATTAAAGGTATTCATACAAATTTGACAACACTTCAATGCAATTAGAGCATGGACTCCCTATAGAACAAATTTTAGAAAAGAAATTAAAGAGTCCAGGCTCCCCCATAAAAAAAATTTTAAAAAAGAAATCAAAGGTCCGGGGTCCGTCATAAAAAAATAAATTTATAATTAAGAGCCCGACCTCCCCCATAAAAAGTAAAAGTAAAGCAATATGATCACCTTTATCTGCTTGTAATATCAACATACTTTTATTTATTGTTCAAAAGATGTTTACATCTTTCTTTACTAGTTTGTTAGAGTTTTCATCACTTTGCCTTGTTTTTTATTAGATTGAGGGTATTATCATTGTAGTTGTATTTTCAGGCCATCGACAAAACCACATTATCAATATGAATTTTTGCTAATTTGCTCTTGAACACTTGTTTTACATTTTAGCTGAAGGCTTTTTGGAATACTTCGAGAATCTATCTCTAATAGAAGAGGTTACAAGTTTGGTGATGACTAGCTGTTTGTGTCCAACTACAGCTTGTTGCTAGCTAAGCGAAGTCGGTTCATAGCAACCTTAGCTGTTGCTTTTAATATTTAATAGATAATAGAGCACAACCCGTGCTGCCCCAAATAGAACGACAATACAATAAAAGAAAAGACTGATATTAATATCTGGATACATGTTTACTAAATACAACCCTTCTTGTATTTCTATTATGCACTTCACAACTACTAAACTGTGAAATATAAGTGCAGATTGGGAAAAAAGAAAAGGATCCCCTTCACTTTCATCTTCTCGAACTGATTATTCAAAAAGAGTTCGCTCAGTTAGAGATCTGATCTATTTGTCTAATGGAACCCTTAAGCAGATTAATCTATTGTAGTATATATAGATGTTGGCCCATCGGCTGTATAGGCCCAAAGCAAATTAGACAGGTATCGAGGCAAATACAGTGAAGAGTAACAATTGAACTTTGCTAGATGATGAAAGGCTTGGTGGGGGGGGGGGGGGGGGGAAGAAAATGGCATAAAAATGAGAATCAAAAGATCATCTATCAAGCTCAAGACGTCATTTTTAGGATGAGATCAACAATCTTCCCCAAAAAAAGGCTTACATTCTTATTTAACCTCCAACTCTTGCTTTCTATTAAAAGTATTGCTTCAGCAAAAAGTTATGTTTTCTTATAGAATTAACTGAAATGAAAAATATTTTGTAGATATAAAACAGTGAAAAAGAGAATGTTTATGTTCTATTAATACAAGTAATGAAGAAAGGAGACTAYGTTGAAAAACTTTCTAGTTTTTACTTTGTAATATCATTATATTGATCTATTTTTGCTAATGAAACAGTATAATATATTTTGAAAGAGTAAGAGTTTAAATTATATTTAGCATAATATGCGCATGCCTTAGTTTCTAAACAAAGAACATGCATATTGAGTATCAATTCATAAAGACGAACAAATATTTTTGTAGTTTACTCTAAAACAACATATTCAGATCTCTTGTACATAATTGCGGTTGTTCGTTGTAAATCAAGAATGGAGGAGATACTTAAAGATCATCCAATTCTTCTTCATCATTTTAAGAAGTCCTTTAAACCAGGAAATCACGAATCCATCCTCCGCAATAGGATGAAATGCATAATGCAATTGGTTTCCTTAACATGGTCCAGGCACAATTAATGCAAACTTGAAATTGAATATTTATTCAAAATATCACTTTCGATTTTGTGCTTATTTSGATAATGTATGCTTCGTTATTTTTGCACATGTTATCTATTCAATCGCAAGATAGATAATTGAGCTAAACTTATGTGTTATTAATCATAATAATATCTTAATATTCCGTTTGAATTTTAGTAAAACCCTTTAGTAGTGTAAGGTTCTTATAGGAAAGCACTGAAGGCAACAAGATAATACAGTTCGTCGAAACCCAGAAATGCGAAGTCCAACACACATGGAACAAGACAAAAGAAAAATCCTTTGCATTTTGAAAATCGGTTGGATCCTAAAATGCCAAGACAACAAGCACATGTGGGACCAGAGGACACAAATAAGAAAAGAAACAAAAGTGATAATGCTGAGTCATTTCTCTTGTAGGCAGAGAATAGAGAAAGGGACCATAAGCCAGCTCAGATTTTTGCCCTTGATAAGAATCATCCAGCAGACAGAGGAAGGAGGACTCCTAGGAACTTAGAGAGATAGAAGGGTTTCTTTTCAAAGAAAAACCAATAGGATAGTGCTCATAATTTAACCATAGAATTAGTTTTAAAGCTTTGTTCTTAGATTAACTAAGGAAGAAGAAGCTGACATTATATTATCCTTTGAATTTTAAGTCGTACTTTGCATGTTTTTATTCACATCGTTTTAGTTTATTCGCATTCTCCTAAGCTATTGTTGTTAATCTTTAGCATACTTCCATTAGAAATGAGTTTAGACAAGTCAATTAAAGAGAATATCCCAACCCTAAAGAGGTACTAGTCATCTCCCGAACAAGGAGGCGATAATTTTTCAATTTCAACATAGTATTAGCATGACAGAGCAAAGGACAATGATTCGTTGGGAAAATTATTTTGACAATATTTTATGATGATTCAGTTCTGACAATATTTTCACTCCCACTTGTTAAGCTTTTATCATTTATTTGTCTAGTTTTTCTTGCATTAACACGAGACATAATTTGCATTGTCAAAATTCCTATTTAACACAACTTTCTAACCAGCTTTGGTTTATTTTTATCTTTGCTACTTTATTACTTTTATCTAAACTTGTTAAATGAGGACTGGAGCAGATGCCATTGTCTTAGTAGCCAAAGCTTGTTTGCTTTTGTCATGGAGCTAACTTCTCAGGCTTGGTTCCACAAACAAGAAAAAAATTTTCCATCCTCAGTATCACTGGGACATAGGAAGAGTAATAAGTGGCAAAAGACCTCACATTGTTCGTGCTAATTTTCAAAAGGCGTCTTAGTTGAGTATCATTTCATCAAGATGGACAAAAATATTGGTTTGTAAGGTAATTTAAGATTACAGATTTACCAAAACGGAGAATAAAAATGACTTCTCTCTGCTACCATGCTGATGTTGGAACTTGTGGAATATCAATTTTGACGAGGTTACGAAGCCCACTATGGAGGAGAGATGAGTGGCTAAATTTCCATCTTGGTTGGCCAACCAAGGATTACTATAATTGTTCT